>AJFL01000832.1:0-39259 GCA_000467735.1 Rhytidhysteron rufulum CBS 306.38 | reverse complement strand
TTAGCTTAGAGGTATTATTGAAGGGGGCCCATGTACTTTTGAAAGCAGCTCTTGAAAAATCTTCTTTTGATCCCAACTAGTATTTCTCGGGCAAGGTGCACAAGACGGAGGAACCCAGGGACGATGACCGATCGAGAAGATGGTCTCAAATTAGCAGTAGAGATGAATCCAATGGTTCGGCGCCCAGTGGTTTTTTGGGCGAGCCAACTCGTCTTGGACTTGGAAATTTTGGGAACAGTGTGGGCATTTATGAGTAGCAACATCCATGGATTCATCGAATTTTTCGTAGTCGAAATTGCCTTGCAGGAAACCATTGATCTTTTCGAGGCCTTCAGCTGGTCTCAATGCAACGAAGCGATAGAGCGCTTGAGACCAAAGATTCGCAGGAACCGCCACCGTGAAACTCTTTTCTCGTTTGTTCACTATCCGATCGACGCGGTAAACATTTTGATAATGACGACGAACGAAGAACTTCTCGGTATGGTATGGAGGGTAAGTTCCGTCGCGGTTTCTTTTCCGACGCCAGAGGTCGACATCCTTAGCTGACGTTGTTGGCGTCTCCGAGAAAATGTAACAGCCCTTTTCTTGGGAGAAGATGATAGACCTCTTGATACTCGTGAAACCTAGACATCTCTAGGTATCACCGCAGAGCGTGCTAGAAATGCTAAAAAAATTAGTAAACGCGACTAGACACCGTTTGCGGAATGTACTTACGCTAAATAGCGAATGTTGAAGCAACTCAGCAGCTGGAGGTGAAAGAAACGGAAGGATGTTGGGGTGTTGGTGAAGTGGGGTGGGGTGTTGAGGTGATGGAGGACGAGCAAGCGAAGAAGCTATTCGTACCCCCTCCTCGCTTAATCGGTGTTAGCGTGTTTCAGAATTACATCACGTGACTCAAGCAACAGGACTTGCAGAAGAATCCTTCACTCTTCTCATCGTCTCTGGTGATATGGGAGTCCGAATCACCTCCACACCAATCTGGCTCACCTCCCAAAGCTCCGAGCGGAATTAGACTCCGTCATGATAGACCATAAAGATGAGGTAGATTTCAAGACATTAGCTCAACCTTACGTAAGATAGGGATAAAAATATAAGCAGCTTAATTGCTTGGCAGACCTCTCCTCCTAACATGGCTTCATTCCATCTTCCTTTCATCCATCTACACCATCTTTCCATCTTATACTCTAGGCAATCATTCTGTTTGGTAGACGACGGTCCACATCCGTCCTTCTAGTACCATACGGGAACTGGAATATGAAAATTGCAAAAGCCTGCAAAGAATGTCGATCTGCAAAACGAAAATGTACCCTAAACGACAAGGGGCAGGCATGCAAGCAATGCGCGCGGAGAAGATCAGCATGCTCCCTTGCGTACGGAATTCCCAGTGGATTGCAACGGACCTTGCTTCCGGAAACACGAATATCGGCACCATCTAATTCATCTTCCGGAGTAGATGCTAGTCTTCCTGTCGGCACCAAAGATGAGCTCATCGAGATCTAGTATGTACCACCATTCTGGTTTTTCGCGCATTGGATTTCATAGATATGCGGCCTTGGATCCGAAAGCAATGATGATTTGAACCCTTGGATCGAAGAAACATCGTGCTTAGTTCCCTGCATCTTAAGTACCATTACACTATGGGTGATAGAACTGAGCTTGGTACTAATGAAGCCTCCAACCTAAAGCATATGCTAACGGTTATCATTTATTCAGCCTTCGACATATCCATGACAAACCCCATACGTTATTTCATCCAGCCACTTTAAAACATGAGGTTCGAAACAACACCTGCTTAGCTGCTGTATTATATAGCATAGCTGCCATGGCCGCAAGGTAACTCACAAGCCTTCCATGAATTCCTTTTTGATGAAGCACCCTAATCCAAAGCCGATATCCTTAGATTTTCAAAACGGGACGATGTACGGTCACGAATCGAAGATTTTGTGAAGCTCGCCCGAGATTCATTCAAGTCAACTATGGATGAAGTTCACATCCAGAACATTCAAGCCTGTGTCTTAATCGGGAACATTTGCGGAGCTGAAGGAGATGTAGTTGGCGAAGCCCTTTTCTTCGGAATCGCCTTTCGAATGGCTTTCATACTTCATCTCCCAGACCCTTCCAGTCATGATGATCCCATTACTTGCGAGACGAAGAGGCGAATTTGGTGGACACTGTATATGATCGACTCATGGTCGTCGGCTGGAATAAGCGTCCCTCGACAAATTTATGACGAAGGTCGCCATGTGTTACCTATGCACGAAGAAGATTTTCATCAGATGGTCCCAGGTGCCCCTTCTGCAAATCAGGCATTGTGCATCTCCAACAGGTTAGGGCTGTGGGCATATATGATAAAACTTGCAAAGATCTTTCGTCAAATCCATGACCTTCATCAACGACATACTGCTGGCGAACTCGACAACGACCAATCTGACGAAATTACTGAGAATTTAGCTGAGCAGCTAGAGCGGTTCATTGTTGAACTTCCTCCCGAAATCAGGCAAAACATCAATAACCTACAGGAACATTCGCAGAGAGGCCTTGGGCAGGCATTTGTTGCATTACATCTTGGTTATCATCATTATTGCACATTGCTATATTTTCCGTATCTAGACTCTCATATGGAAAGGACCCCAAACCGAGGAATGTTCGCCACCCGATGCAAACATCACGCCGCAGCCTTTTCCGATCTTTTGCGACTTTCCCATGAGCAACCGAACTGCGAAGCTGTCTATGTCATTGTTGCGCACATGACCATCGTTTCATCTTCTGCACTCCTCCACAATCTACTTTTCGGCGAAGAGATGGAGCTACCAAACATCCGAAGCCGACTTCAGTCAAATTTCGAATCACTGATTGAATTACGAAGGTTTTGGCCGTATGTATCTATGGCGGTAAGTTTACTTAAATTTTGGTTTTGGTTTGCTGCTAATTGTGAAAAGATGAATCGTCTGTTCATATTCCAAAATATGTGTACCTGGTCCGTTGATCCAAATACTCATAAGGTGGATAAGTGGATGGTCAAATATTTACTTCAACATGCGCTGCCGATCGATGAAAAGGGAACGCTCGAACACACTACTGTAGACTTCTCGCCCCGATTTATGAAGAGAGACAAGGTTGTAGCTGACACCCTTTCCTTACTCCTTCCGCTTAATGGGCATTCATCGGGAAGCACGTAGATATAACTTTTGAGCGTGAACAGTGGAGTTGGGAACGAAATTCATTCATTCCTTTAAACTACGTTAAATGCTGGACGGTGCATACGACGCTATACTTTCTCCTCGTGGACGACTGCTGTCTTGACGGCTCTAGACTCTTCCACACCACCAATGTTCGCATCCTCCCCGTCAAATAGAATCGCAATTTGTTCCAGAGTCGGGCCTTTCGTCTCCACAAAGACGAACCAAACCGCTAGGCATTCCAGAACCAAGATCGCAATGTATACGAAATAAAACTTCCACTCGAGGTGTTGGAGGCCGACTGGATTTACGTATTGGTTCAAAACTGACGAGGCGGCGGTTACCGCAAAATTTACCGCAAGGCCTTTCGCTCTGATGTTAAAGGGCAAGATCTCGGCACAGTATGCCACGTTGAGGCCTGGCCATGCAAATCCGGCCACTCCATAGTAGATGAAGATCATGGCAATGACAGCACTTCCAGCACCTTTGTTGCCAGTCTCAGCATACACGGCAGAGCATCTTACGATAGGTTAGCCTATTCCGCAACAAGGAGAACAATGATGTGTAAGCTTACCCAGTCCATACACTGAAGCTAATCAGCATGCCGATTGCAGCAATCATGAAAAGAACACGTCGACCGAGATAATCCACGAGGAATACTGAGAAGCCAATAGCCACCAGGAATGACCAGATTTGAAGCCCGCCATTGATCAGAGACTGGTCGTACGAAGTCGTGATTCCGACCGACTGAAGAATGTCGTGCAAATAATAGGAGACCAATCCATTACCGGAGCACTGAGAAAAGAATCCGACTAGAACTATGAGTAATAGTCTCTTCCGATTTCCCGGGGTTTGCACCAGCACAAGCCAGCCGTTATTGGAGTTCTCTCGTTCTAGGCGTATTGTTTCTTGGATTTCCTGGAATTCTTGCTCGCAGAAGGTGTCACGCATATCTCCATTGCCATGGTACTGCTACATGTTAGCTTATGTCTCACTTAGAAGATTGATCTGAATTCCACATACCTTGACAAGGACGGCGAAGGCTTCGTCAAGTCTGTCCTTTGAACACAGCCATCGAGGGCTTTCTGGTAAGAACCAGATGCCAACGAATTGAATGATTGGCATAAGCGCTTGTAGAGCTACAGGTACTCTCCATGCGGCGTTGGATTCGTATTTGATGGTTCCGAAGACCGTCCAAGCGGCTATGATTGAGCCCACAAACCAAAGTGTATTGTACATTACCGTCAGCTTGCCTCGGTGTTGTGGATATGCAAGCTCCATAATGAGGAGAGGAGCAGAGCCTTGTGCGATGTTCGACCTAACAAGTAAGTTATTAGTGAATCGACTATAGATGGATAAACCTGAACAACTTACCCAAAACCAACCAAGTATCTGCCTCCTATGAACATGCCTTGATTTACAGCAGGAACAACTTGAATAATGGTTCCGATAAAGATTATAATCAATCCAATTGTAACTCCCCAGCGTCTTCCAAACATATCTGCCGCATATGAAGCTGTGACACGGTCAACGAGCATTCTCTAACCTTAGGCGACCCACGAATACTTACAAACAAGCAACGCAGAGACACCACCGATGTTCTGGATGGCCGTAAAGAGCCCAAGTCTTCCACCACTTGGATGGTCGAAATCTAAGGGAATCAGTTGGAAATTCGTCCGAGGATGTTATTCGCGTACAATTCTGCCACGGATCCATGGTCTGCAACCCATTTAGAAGAGAACCGTCGTAACCGTTGATCGTTGCACCTTCATCGAGTCAATCGAATGCTTCATCATTAACACGATCAAGATACCTCACCTAGGAAGAGGATAGGCATCATGATGTACAGCTTGCGAAGCCCGGAGTGCTTGTACCAAGTCACCTCTGGTACTTCCAGATGCTGAGTGACCTGCTGAGGACGATCCTGGGACTTTGTCGACCCGCTGTCTGCCATGATGACTTGCGGTGTAGTGTTGGCTCGATATGGTATGAAGAATGGAGATCAAATCTGAGAGTGATTGCTGAGATGCAAAGATGAAGGATATTTTCAAGCCTTTATGTCCTCTACCCTCTCTACTAACAGTGCCATGCGTGCCATGGTAACGTTACTGGAAGTGGCCTGTGCTACTAGCATGTAGCGAGTCACGCCTGGAAACCCCCATACGATGATATTCCGGGGTAGGATGATAGCTGCGGGGTGCATTCGAGAACTGCATCTTTTGCACTTCAGAACGGAGGCGGCATATGAGCAAATCAAATCACTTCAAACCCGGCTTTAATATAGTGGATTGGCGCCGTTCCTCCACACCCGCGAGTCATGGGCCTGCTCGCATGATGCTGATCGCGGAATGCTCCCCGAGGAGCGACGCCAAAAGGCCCGAGTGCGGCTTTTTCGACTCGGGGTAACGTAGGGGTGTTCGTTTGGATCAATGAGAGGCCTTCAAACCCGTTCCCAATGCCGAACTTCAACATCGTGATCCATCGATGTGGTGTTGTGTTACTGATGGATGTTCTGACATACACGTGGATCTCCAATTTTCGGATGCAAAGATCCTTGCCGAGCGATATCTCCTCACATATTTCAACTCGCACAACCCGCATAATGTTTTCCCAGAAGCAACAGCATCTTTCATTATCCTACATTGACCTCTACATACCTCCGCCATGGCCACCAAAAGCTCCACCATCCCATTCCTGCAAGAGACGGAGACGTCAAAGCAATTGGTTGTCAATGGCAAACCGTTCCTTATGCTCGCCGGCGAGCTTCAGAACTCCTCTCTTACCTCCGCAGAACACATGGAAGATGTATGGCCACTCCTTGCCGCAGGCAACGTCAACACTGCTCTCGGGTGCGTCACTTGGGAGGACATCGAACCCGAGGAGGGAAAGTTTGATTTCGAGCAGCTCGACGGGGTTATTCTCGGTGCAAGAAAACATGGCATCCATCTCGTATTGCTCTGGTTTGGATCATTCAAAAATGGTATGCTTTGCCTTTAATGGGTTGTTTCAAGGTTCTAACGTTGGCTCTAGGCATCTCTACCTACGCCCCTGCCTGGGTGAAGACGAATCCAAAGCGATTTCCTCGTGCCAAGTTGAGAAAAGCCGGCGGAGTTCTGGAAACGGGTGATGTGGTATCCATTTTCCACGGAGAGACGTGCGAGGCGGACTCAAAAGCTTTCACCAAGCTTCTTTCACATATCAAAGAAATCGATGAAGGCCATTCGACGGTATTGATGGTCCAGGTTGAGAACGAAACCGGCCTTCTCGGTGATAGTCGCGACGGAAGTAAACAGGCAAACGAGCGGTTTGCACAGCCAGTACCCGACGAACTCATCAAGTTCCTCAAGAGCGATTACGACTCGCTACACGCCGATCTCAAAGCAAATCTCAAGACGTTCACTTCTCGATCAAAGTCCAGTGGCACTTGGGAGGAGGTCTTCGGGAAGGGCCCACAAACTGATGAGCTCTTCATGGCCTATCATTACGCATTATACTTGAACAAGGTGGCCGCAGCTGGAAAGAAGGCATATCCACTCCCAATGTACGCCAATGTCTGGCAAAACTACGTTGGCGATGATGGAGATAATGATTTTCCTATCGTTGCTGGTGGAGGCGGGCAGCCTGGCGATTATCCTTCAGGCGGCGGAACCAGCAATGTGATCGACATCTGGCAGAAGTTTGCACCGAATCTCGACTTTATTGCTCCGGACGTGTACTTGAACGACTACAGCAGCTCTTGTGCCAAGTATCGCCACCGCAACCAGCCACTCTTTATCCCAGAGCAACGCAGGGATGACTATGGTGCTCGAAGAGTCTGGGTGGCTTATGCATCGTATCAAGCTCTTGGAGTTTCTCCCTTTGGCATCGATACTCTCGACCCAGCCACTCATTCATTCACCCAAGTATATGGCCTCCTGGACTCAGTATCACATCATGTCCTTGAAGCCCAGAGGAACCCAAGCTCAACCATCGGATTCTTCTTCGATGAATTTCCAGATGACGGAGTCGATACTTCGAAGCCTATTGTCAAGAACTTCGGCGACTACGAGATCACAGTTGAACGCTCGTTTGTGTTCGGCAAGCCTTCTCCAGGTGGGGGCATGATAATCCACCGGGGTGGAGGAAAGTTCCTCCTCATAGGCAAGGGATTCCAAGTGCTTGGGCGATCGCTCTCGCCTACGTCGGCCTTTACAGGAATCCTCCGATTTGAGGAGAAGGCGGTAAAGAACAAGGAGACCGGCGAGTTGAGGACACTAAGAGTGTTGAACGGAGACGAGACCAGGAGTGGCAAGTTTGCGATCATGCCGAGTGAGGATCCAGACTACGGCGGTTTCCCAATTTGCGTGACAATCCCACTGAAGACGATGATTGCGGAGCTTGAGTTTTACAGCCTGGATGAGAAGGATGTGGAATAATGGGATTGTCGGGGGATAACGGTTCAAATACGTAATTCTAGGTCTTGCTAGTCTCCACAATTGATGTTCACTGCTCATTTCTTGGATTCCCTGTTGCGTACCACCAAGCATGCACCAAGCTACATCAGCTTGGTTTTATTTATGCATCCATACCTGAGATTCGTTGAGCGATGGCCATCCTGCATATGCAACTATGCACGAGCCAAAGTGGCTTACGCATGAGTGGCAATATGCAGCACATTCATGGAGCAATTCGGCATGTACTCGTTTGATCTAAAAATGTTGTAGGCATTCTGGCCGGTGATATGGCATGTTTGTACGAGATGGTACCTGGGGCTGTGGGTTCCTGTCTGGGTGCATCAAACTAAATCTTCCAGCGGATAGCACCGAGGTTTTACTTTTCACTACTCACCAATCGCCCAAAGCTCTAGCCGGCACTCCCTACTCTAGTGGTCCGCTTGGATTTTGTCTTCACGGCTAATGCTCCAGACATTCAAGTATCATGAACAAAAATGGTTGTTGGCCTAATGGCATCTGAAGATACTACGACGGTCTACCAGAAGCTTCATATCGTTCGCTAATTGCATGAATTCCTTTGAACCGAAAGTCCAGAATAGCAATGGCCTTGCGCTATACAAGGCTCTAAAATCCACAGTACATGATTCACTAGTACCAAAGGGCACTAGAAGTGAAGTGGTCTAATCAGGAGGTCCCATCGTCCCACGTTCATGTTGGTCAAACGACCTTCTCATCCACTCAATCCTCCGAATACTGCTTTTTGAACAAGGGCGACTTCTTAGGGAATGTCAAGGCTTCCGTTAGGGCGACCCCTAGGAACTGTTCTCGACCAACTCGCCCTCCCTGTACACTAGCGGTGAACCCCGTCCCGCCGTGGCCGCCTCCCAAGATAAACTCGAACGCTACCATTTCATGTTCGAGAATGAATGTCCAGTGTTTTTCTTGCCGGTGCGAAACTAGCTCTAGTTCATACCCGGTGACCTTGTCACGCAAGGTACCCGTGACTCTACCATCGTAAGTTTTGGTAAACGTAAAATAGTCCTCCGTGTCTGACTCCTCGGTACGCTGGGTGCCAAAGACGAGCTCACCGTCTTCGAACAGTGCTATGGATGGATACACATGTCCCTGCTTGATGTTTGAAGTAAATGTAAACATCGTCAGCGCATAAGGTCCAGCTGTCATGCGAATCCATTGCATTCCTTGCAGAAGAGTGAACCAGCTGAAGGCACCGTACAGCCTCGACATCCCACCAATACCCTTCCAAGTGAAGGACTCTCCGAGGATAGTGACATCGACATCCGTAACCGCAGCTGGAATGGGATCCATAAAATGAAAATACGGCAGCGCCTCCGACGTTGAGTTCTCATTCGGAAACGTCTTTCCATCCGGATACCTGGGGCGACCGAGAGAGTTCATGGCAAAGACTCCCTCAACCTGCGGAGTCTTCAATCCAATCCTTGCAGATTGCATATCAGACGTGACCTCAAATTGATAGCTGAACTCATCCGAACGCCAGATACCACGCGTCCCCCAAGGACATTCCTCAACGATATTCTCGGTAGGATAATCCACTTGAATAAACCGCGTCCCATTCGACCAAACCATCTCAGCACTTACCCTCAGGTTTCCAGCCCCAAGAATGGAGTAATTAGGATCTCGATAAAATCCAAACACAAAAGCCAGTTTCGCGTCATCGGATACGCCGTCGAATTCCCATTGCTCACAGATGGTGCTATTGAGTGGAAGTGCTTTGGGGCCAAGGGGATTATCGAGACCGCCACTGCTGAACCAAATAGGGTCTTTAGATTTTTGCATCTCGTAGGCGGTGAGTCGAGATACTTTGCAGCTGGAGTCGGTGAGGAGTGCTTGTTGGGTGTTCGCATCTAGGTGCCATTTCGATTCCCATTCTGTCGGCCAGTCGTAGAGCCAGCCGTGGGCGGTTGTGATGAAAAGGGAGATGATGAAGTTTCGCATTTTGGAAAAGGTATGTGTGAGTTGGATGTGCTGGATGTGAGGCTATTCATCGTGGATAATTATCCTTCACTATGATCATACGAGTCACGGGATGTTTAGGAGAAACCGGACACTTGGTAGTAGATCCGAGAATACTATTCGGATGGCGAGTAAAATATATGAATTCGGATCCGAGTGCGTAGTTATGGGATGCATGACGCTTGTCAGCATTCGGCCTTCCGAAAAATGTCAGCACTCTGATCCTAGGTTGGAGGGTTGAGGCATCACCACTACGGTAATGTTTCCTTTCGCGATGCTGCTGATAGAGGGTATGTCTTTCAATTGCGTTTTATTGGGGGACTAGTGGATAGATGTCAATTTCGCGAAATGGGTTTGGAGGATATCAATTCTGTCACGTGACTGAATTGCTTGTGAACCTTGCCCAGGTGGAATGTATGTGTGATCTTCAAACAGATAGATCAGAATTAAGCTCTGCGCCACGTATCATGGTGTGGAACAGTTGCGAATAGTAGTTGATGGGTTAGCTTAGTGTGGACACAAAGGAGCGGAAACTCCGGGGCTCTACCGATGTGGAGTGAATGCCTCCACACATATTGAAGATATTAGGTTTTTGTACTTGGAATTAGATCTTAAATTGATACCAAATATATGGCCAATGCAACTCATGATGCACCAACAATGAAATATCAAATATACTCCAACTACCTACTCAGCTGAATTAGCTTATGCTAACTGCACAACTAACTTCTGCCCCGAAACTTGTTTATTCTTCAACATGTCCAACCCTTTCAAAACTCCATCATACTTCCCAGAAAGACTCTTAATCGGATGCGTTTTCAACTTCCCCGCATTCAACATCTCCTGCACTTCACCACACCACTCAATACCAAAGACACGAGCTTCAGGATCCGCCTCACTCTCATAACCAAAATCCAGCGCAACCCTTTTCCCAAATGTTGTCATGCCCATGACCAATTTGGGCTTGATCACCTTTCGTGTGCATAACTCGTCACTGTATGCCTCTAGAGCACAGTATCTACCACCAGCACGGCCCATTGCGGCATAGCAGAGCTGGAGCGTCTTCGCTTCTGCCATCGGATCGATGATGTATGCAAGGCTGTTTTTGGTATATGCGCGGATGTCCTGGGCGCAAGTTGGAGAGTGGTAGTCAAACACATCCACTGCACCGTAGGACTTAACCATATCGAAATTCTTAGGTGAGCAAACTGCAATGGGTTTATGTCCGGATCTATCAATAGTAAAGGTATCAGTTCCCATCCACAAGAATATTTGCATACACAAGAAAGAGATAACAACTCACAACTTCAACAATTGTATAGCCACTGTCCCAACGCTCGTACTCCCGGCATAAACCAGCACCTCCTTCCCATCACCTTCCTCCACCGGCTCTGCCGGACTCCCTGGTAACTCCAACCCTCTCTTCAACGCCAACCCAATGGTCAATAACACGACCCCGCTCCCTGCAACCGCCGCCTCTTCGAACCCCATATACGGTGGGATCCGAAATAGGAACTCTGGATCCACAACGACATAGTCCGCAAAGGCGCCCGTAGTTTTGTCGATAGGGTTAGCGCCATGAACACCACCGCAAACACGATCACCGAGTTTAAAGCGATGGGAGGGGGATTTAACGAGAGAGGAACCCAGAGCGGCCACCGTGCCACTGAAATCGCAGCCAATCAGACAACCGGGAGTTGGGAAGCGGAGGGGCATTTTGTAGTCGCAGGGGTTGAGGGCTACATGAGCGACCTTTACAAGGATGTGAGTCGGTGGGAGAGGTGGGAGGGAAACGTTCTTTTGGACGGAGAGGTGCCCATTTTCGCCTTGGATTATGGCGGTTTGGGTTGTTGGGAGCGGGCGAGGGGGATGATGGGAACGGCTTGAGGACATGGTTGGTGCTGTTTGGGAAGGAAATGGGCTT
This sequence comes from Rhytidhysteron rufulum CBS 306.38, assembly GCA_000467735.1. Classification (NCBI taxonomy): domain Eukaryota; kingdom Fungi; phylum Ascomycota; class Dothideomycetes; order Hysteriales; family Hysteriaceae; genus Rhytidhysteron; species Rhytidhysteron rufulum. The sequence goes on along the minus strand of AJFL01000832.1, from coordinate 27,731 downwards.
TGGTATGACTAAATTATTTATTTGAATGTATGTTTGGCTTAGAAATAGTGTTTAGAAAAGTATAGTTTAGAGAAAGAGTTTGGTAAAAGATAAAAGAATTAGGATAGATGGTATCATCTACGGTGAGATATTCTACTAGTTAGAATAGCGATATATTTTCCAAATTGACCGAAGAAGCCTCGGGACGAACACTAACCTATCCGAAGTCGTGGTGAGATGGAGGGAGTTGAGACGAGCCGAGATTCACTGAGGCTTGCGAATTCGGAGTGGTCGGGTGAAAGGCCGATGTTCGCTATGACCGACATATGGAGTTAATCTGCTGACTATTGAAGGATGACATAGAATGTGTAGAGCTGAAGTGTCTTGTTGCAAAAGGGCGAGATGAGCCGTGTTGGATTATGTAACATATCCTCCAGGACGCGTGATATAGATTAAGCCATTGTGATGATATTGCTAAGTACCGTTGGGTGGAGTTGTCATGTAAAGTGCCTTGAGTGAAGAATTGTTCAGAGTCTTGCTCAGTCTTAGAATTTTCGAAACCATCATAGATGCGAAGTCGGAATTAAATTTACGATAAAGAAATTGAATCTAAAAGGGAAACTGAGATAGCAATAGGTAGCAGTATAGCCTCAACCGTCAACAGTTACCCTTCGGATACCAAGGATGTCATCTAAAAATTCGTAAACCTTCATGTTTACTAGCCCCCATGCGCCCATCTTTGCTTGCAGGCCTCCATCCTCTGGCCTACTCGGCATCCATATCTTCCGTTCTCGTTCACCCAAGTGCGCCAAATCATCGAATACTTTCATTGTGTGCTCCTCCGTATCGAAATATAAGCTTTTACCAGCGCCCGTCACGAACACCGGGCACTTTACCTTCTTAAGGTACCCACCTTTGAGTGAATATCGCTTCATTTCTTTAAGAATTCTTGCCGGGGACTCAATGCCCCAGAAGGCCTGAGTAACTCCAACCTCCCAGCGGAGCTGGAAGTTTGTACGCATCCCAAGTCCAATGATCCTGTCGATTGATCCATCCCCAATCCACCCACCAGTCCATGCACTCATGAACAAGCTTGAGATATGACGAGTCCCAAAATCCCACATGTCATAAAATGGGTCCACTGCCACGCAAGCTTTGATACGAGAATCCTTCGCTGCACGAAGAGCATAGTAGCCACCCATACTTGCTCCAGCCACGGCGATCCTGTCAAGATCAAGTTCAAGACCTTCTTCACGCTTTAATGTGACTGCGTAGTCCTCTAACCAGTCTAAAACAGACTCCGTCACGGCCTCCCAGTCTGGTCGCATATATAGCCCCCTTTCTCGAAGCACGATGCCTTGTCCGGGACCTTCAAACGTCAATACTGCATACCCGCGGACGTGGCCTCCTTGCGGATGGATATAATAGAGTTCTTCCTGGACAGAGTCCGCACCACCGACATTAACCAGCACAGGAATTTTTCCATCTGGTAAGCGATGCTGCGCTGCTGGGAGATATAGGTAACCAGGAAGTGGAACCCTCTTCATCACTTGCCCTGCTAGAGGGGCTTCTGCTAGGTAGGGGATTTCCACAACCTTCACTTCAGACTCAAAGAAAGGCAAAGCTCGTCGGAACAATGATTGTACTTTGCGCGCTATTGGTAAAGCCCGCGGGTCGTGCGTCTCCAGTGTTGGGCCGTTAATGCGCATGTACCCGCTAGCACGCGTGTACGAGCTCGCTCGGAGGAAGGCATCTCGTGCAGCGACAGTATCTCCACAAGCAAGAGCTTTCTCAGCTAGTGATTCCGCCAAAGAGGCAGCATGTCCCCATGCCGTGGCCCATGTCTCTGGATCATTGGGCTTGATGGCGGCGAGGGCAGTGAGAAACTCGGCGGGGTCGCAGCCACCGTAGGGTGCAGTAGAGAGAATGCGCAGGCTTTCGAAGTTGAGGAATGTGTTGCCTGGGAAGAACGTATGGATAGTAGCGAAGGAGGGAGATGAGGGGCCTAGGAGAGTCATGGTCTCGATGAATGCGAAGCCTGGCTGAGTGCTTGGAGGAGATGGCGGAGGGAGAGTGTAGTGTGCATGTTGTTCTTTTGTTGGAGAGAATGAGTGTAGATGTGGAACCTGTAGTCATCAAACAATGCTTGCATGCTGATCGGATGAATGTGCAAGATGGAGTTGAGGGGTGCGTGAGAGAGAGAGAGAGAGGGTGAGAGGTCAGGGGAGGCTATTCATCGGAGACCCCGATGTCCCTGTTCGGGCTTGGTGCACGATTCGCTTGTGGAATGGCCCGTGCGCACATTCTACTTTGCACTTCTCCTTGTTTCGACTGACATTTCATCGCATTCATCGCATTCATCATCTCCCTTCACTCTCTATACTCGTTGTTAATATTGCGATCAACCTCACTGGGGCTTCCCAAGCATGCTCGCGGAATACAAGTCCTATGCAGCGAATATTCGATTTGAGCGGGCCAACAAGCCGCGGCTTACTCCCCTGCTGAAGGAAAACTGCATACCGAATAAGTGAGATTGTAAGAAACCATGTCTCAAATCTCCGAATGCACTTTCAATCTCACAAAGAGTCTGGAATTTCGGGTCGTATGGAGAAAGGTCGGCGTTCTCTCATGAAGCTCTCCTTTTGCACCTAAAATTATTCGGAAATGCCGACTGAACGGCTTTCTGCGCCACTGCCGAAGCCATATACACAAGCCACTCCATCAAGAGCATTGTCGGCAGTGAGAATCATCACGGCATGCTAGACTCATCGGAAGAGGCACGCAATTGCGATGCTGTTGGGTCTGTTATGTCTTGGAACCGACGCTGCCTATATGGAAGGTGGGAACGTGCGAAAGCGATCACATATCTTCACATCTCATTATCCCTGGTTCTCCATATGAACTTGAAAGCAAATTGGTTCTTCAACTTTGTCATCTTTCCAAAGTACAAACTCCCCTAGCCCGTGTGACCGCCGCTGAACCTGAAAAGGAACCCAGCGTAGCAAAACACCCATTTCCAGTACCACCATGACGAATCCCAACTACAAGTCTTTCGCGACCGAGCCAATTGCCATCATTGGCTCAGCCTGCCGCTTTCCAGGCAGTGCCAGTTCGCCCTCAAAGCTATGGAAGCTTCTGCACCACCCACACGATGTGCTTAGGGAAGTCCCCACGAGCAGGTTTAACCCGGATGGGTTTTACCATCCCAACAATGCGCATCATGGCACGGTAAACGTGCGGCATGCGTACACGCTAGAAGAAGACATCAGTTTATTCGATGCTCAGTTCTTCGGCGTTAAGCCTGTGGAGGCGAGCTCGATCGATCCCCAACAGAGACTGCTGCTAGAGACGGTTTATGAAGGCCTCGAGGCAGCTGGACTAAGCATCAACCAACTCCAAGGCTCCCAAACTGCCGTATACGTGGGCGTCATGTCGAATGATTACGGAGACATGCTTGCACATGACCAAGACAACGTACCTACCTACTCAGCTACGGGCACAGCTCGATCCAACATTTCTATGAGAGTATCCTACTTTTTCGACTGGCATGGTCCTTCAATGGCTCTGGATACAGCATGTTCATCAAGTCTGGTAGCAATCCATCAAGCAGTCCAGGTATTGCGTTCAGGTGATGGAACCGATGTTGCTATCGCCGCGGGGAGCAACTTAATCATCAATGCAGACCAATCAATTGCCTTGTCCAACCTGAAAATGTTGAGCCCTGAAGGGCGTAGCAGGATGTGGGATGAAAAGGCCAATGGCTACGCTCGAGGTGACGGCATTGGTGCCGTCGTCCTAAAGAGACTATCACAAGCCATTGAAGATGGTGATCCTATCGAGTGTATTATTCGCGAAACCCAAACCAACCAAGATGGCAAAACTAAAGGCATCACAATGCCGAGTGCAACCGCCCAAGGTGCCTTAATCCGTGCAACTTACCGAAAGGCGGGCCTGGATATTTCCAAACCTAGTGATCGACCGCAGTTCTTCGAGGCACATGGCACCGGAACACCAGCAGGCGACCCGATCGAGGCTGAAGCCATCCACACGGCTTTTTACGGTGGCCATGTAGATCGTGAACGGCTTCGAGAAGATAGTGCGGCTAACGGAGAGGAACCATTATACGTTGGATCAATCAAGACTGTCGTTGGGCACATGGAGGGAAGTGCAGGGATCGGGGCGGTTCTCAAGGCGAGCTTGGCTCTTCAACGTCGATGCATCCCCCCGAACCTCCTGTTTGACAATTTAAATCCCAAACTGAGGACCTTTTACAATGACCTTAAGATTCCCACAGAGGCAATGCCATGGCCTACTCTTGCACCAGGAGCTGTGCCACGGGTGAGCGTCAACAGCTTCGGATTCGGTGGTGCTAACGCACACGCCATTCTTGAAGCCTACGAGCCTAATGTACCGAATGATCACGAATCTATCCCGAATGCTCCAACAATATCTGCTGTCAACTTCTCGGCAGCCTCAGAGAAGGCCCTTCGATCTATGCTCAAGCATTATGCCGAATTTCTGGACGAAAATGAGACTATTTGCATCCGTGATCTGGCATGGACATTGAATACTCGCCGCTCTGTATTCTCTGCTCGTACTTCAGTTTATGGAGCCACAGCAACAGAATTAAGTGAGAAGTTACGGGAGCGGGCTGAAGTGGAAAGCAAAGTATTGCTTCAAGTGCCATCTAAATCTCTGTTCTCCAAACCGCGCGCTCTAGGAATTTTCACCGGACAAGGGGCTCAATGGGCACGAATGGGCGCTGACCTTTTGATTACAATTCCGGTGGCTGCTTCCATCATCGAAGACCTCGAGAGAAGCCTTAGTGGACTTCCTGACGGTCCGGCTTGGTCGATCAAAGAAGAAATTCTTGCGTCGAGTGGAACATCCCGGGTAAATGAAGCTGCGATAAGTCAACCGTTATGCACTGCCGTGCAGATAGTTCTTGTTGACTTGTTGAAGAGTGCTGGGGTGTCATTTGAAGCCGTTGTTGGTCATTCTTCTGGTGAGATGGGAGCCGCATATGCAGCTGGCTATCTCTCCGCCAGTGATGCCATCCGCATCGCATACTATCGTGGATATCATTTATATCTTGCACAAGGCCCGAAAGGAGAGAAGGGTGCTATGATGGCTGTCGGAACTTCTTTCGATGATGCACAGGAGCTCTGTGATCTCCCCGCATTCAAAGGTCGTATTGCTATTGCTGCAAGCAATTCGAGCGCTAGCGTCACCCTATCTGGAGATTTGGACGCAATAGAATGGGCAAAGGAGGTGCTCGAGGATGAAAAGAAATTTGCGCGGCTGCTAAAGGTGGATAAGGCATACCATTCCCACCATATGCTCGCATGTTCCGATGCGTACGGAAAATCGCTCGCGGAGTGCAAGATCAAAGTGCTTCGCCCACCGCGAACTGGTACGACATGGATATCGAGTGTGTATGGAGAAGATGCATATGACCATCGATCCGAGTTGGACAATCAATACTGGATCAGTAATATGGTCAGCCCAGTGCTATTCTCGCAAGCTGTCGAGTTCGCTGCGGCTGAAAAGGCACCATTCGATATTGCAATTGAATGTGGGCCTCATCCTGCACTCAAAGGTCCAGCCTTACAAGTCCTTCAAGATTTCCTTGGGGATTCAATACCCTACACCGGTGTACTGAGCCGTGGAAAACCGGATGTCGAATCCTTTGCGGGAGGTCTAGGATATCTGTGGCAAGCTTTAGGCGAGAAGGCCGTTGACTACAGATCACTTGAAAGGTTCGCTGCTGGGCCCGATGTACCACTCCCACTGATTCTTTCCGAACTTCCATCCTACGCTTGGGACCACGATCGCGTTTTCTGGCATGAATCACGCCAACACATGGAAAATCGCACCAAAGCAGATCCGGTTCACGAACTTCTTGGCACTAAATGCCCTGATGGAACGGAGCAGCAGCACCGCTGGAGAAACATGTTACGACCATCAGAGGTTTCTTGGTTAAGCGGCCATCAAATTCAAGGGCAGATTGTGTTTCCGGCAGCGGGATATGTTTCCACTGCATTTGAAGCTGTCAAGATGGTTACGAGGGGACTGCAAGTAAAAACTATGGAGATTAGCGACTTCGTCATCGGACAAGCATTCACATTCAACGATGAGTATGCTAGTGTTGAAACGCAGTTTACTCTAACAGATGTTACCACGCATCATGGGCTGTGGAGTGCTTCTTTCTCGTATTATTCTGCATCCCAAAAAAATACCCTGATCATGGAACGAAACGCTTATGGAAAGATTTCGGCGGTTCTTGGGGAGCCTGAAGAGGATGTACTACCACCAAGGTCAGGCGCAGAGTTCAACATGGTTGAAGTGGACTCTGAACGATACTATGATTCCTTGCTCAGGCTTAGCTTTTCCTTGACCGGGCCCTTCAAAGCTCTGGGATCCTTGGGTCGCAAAATGGGCGAAGCAACCGGCACTATCAAGAACCCCGCTAGCACAGATCCCGCGTATAATTTATTGATGCACCCGGCGACCTTTGACAGCGCTCTCCAGACCATCATTCTTGCTTACTGTTATCCCAATGATGGCAGGCTAAGATCCGTCCAATTACCTGTCGGTATCAGAAAGATCACCATCAATACTCTCCTTTGTGAACGATCTGCCGGAAAAGAGGTACTTTTCCGCTTTAAATCCGCTTTAACTAGCGACAGATCGGTCGCTGTCGAAGGAGACGTTGAACTGTATGCTGAAGATGGAGAAACCACGGTGATGCAAGTGGAGGGTCTTCAGACGAAGCCGCTCGGATATGATACTGTCGACACCGACACCCCCATCTTTATGGAGGTGCTTTGGGATACTGCGGAGCCTAGCCGAGAATTATCGGTGATGAATAGACCGGACTTCCACGATCGGGCCCAGTTATGCTTGGATATTGAGCGCGTGGCATTTTACTACCTTCGCCATCTGGACGAAATTGCAACAAGGGCAGATCGCGAGAAAGCGGAAGCTCATCACAAGATCCTCTTCGAATACGTTGACCACACACTCGCTAGCGTGAAGAATGGCACAGCGAGATACACGAAGCACGAATGGGTTTACGATACGCATGCGCAGGTGCAAGGCATTATCAACAAATACCCGGATAGTATTGACATGAGGTTAATGCACGCTGTTGGAGAGCATCTGGTCCCCGTCGTTCGTGGAGAGACTACCATGCTTGAATATATGCGAGAGGACAACATGCTTAACGACTTCTACGTGTATGCCGTGGGATTTAACGAATACACAGAATGCATGGCCGAGCAAGTTCGTCAACTCAGTCATAGGTACCCTCACATGAACATTCTTGAGATAGGTGCTGGTACTGGTGGTGCCACAAAGCGTATTTTCAAGAAGATGGGAAAGAAGTTCAGGTCTTATACGTACACGGACATCTCTACAGGCTTCTTTGAGGAAGCAAAAGAGGTCTTTGAAGATTTTGAATCGAAGATGACCTTTAAACCTCTCAATATCGAAAAGGATCCTATCGAGCAAGGATTCGCTGACCAGTCCTATGATTTAGTCGTTGCATCTCTTGTACTGCACGCTACACACGAAATGGATGTCACCATGAAAAATGTCCGCCGGTTACTTAAGCCTGGTGGCTACCTTGTCATTTTGGAGTTGGGAGAATACATTGACAACCGCACGGGTCTAATCTTCGGGTCTCTTCCTGGCTGGTGGATGGGCTACGATGATGGTCGGAAGCTTTCACCCATGCTGTCAGAACAAGCGTGGGATTCATGCATGAAAAAGGCCGGATTCTCTGGCGTGGATGCTATCGTTTCTATCCCCCCCGACCTCCCCGTTTCTGCGGTCGTGATCACTGGCCAAGCCATGAATGATCATGTCAGATTTCTTCGCGAACCACTTGCTCCGAATCCTTTGGAGGTTCTTGGCTCTCATTTAACCATCGTTGGTGGCACTACAAGCAAGGTTGCGGAGCTCGTCGGTCATGCCGCAAAGACTCTCAGGCCATTTTACGATGAGCTTACTACGTTCAAATCGCTTTCGGAGCTCAACGCTGATAATGTCAATATGATGGGCACTGCTCTGATTTTAACCGATCTCGACGAAGCCATTTTCCTTGATATGCAGCCGGACACTCTAAAGGGAGTCCAGCAGCTTTTCAAGCAGTCTAGATCCTGCCTGTGGGTCACGGAAGGTTGTTACACGGAACACCCATACCAACATATGTCTGTTGGTATGGCAAGGGTTGCAAGGCTGGAAATGAGCCATCTGCGATATCAATCCCTTGACTTGGATGCAGTGACTGATTCTACGGCTGACTTGATTGTTAAAAAGCTACTCCAGCTCGAAGCTACCGAGGTATGGGATCAAAAGGGTGAAGCAAAGAATTTGCTATGGTCGACCGAAGTTGAACTTTTATACGAGAAAGATAATCTCTTCGTTCCCCGACTGCTCACACAACAAGGGCGCAATGACCGATACAACTCCATCAGACGACTCATCACAAAGGATATGGACCCTATGACGTCTACTATCGGGCTTCGCTGGACAGGAAAAGGATATGAGCTACACGATGAAACATCGACAAGCCTGACATACGCTTTCGATGGCAGAGTTGAAGTGCAAGTCACCCACTCTACGCTTCAAGCAATTCGAGTCACCAGAACCGACTACGCATATCTTGTTTTAGGCACAAATATGAGGACGAAGGAGCAAGTTTTCGCGTTGTCTCCCGAAAGACACTCTCGTGTGCGTGTCTTCGATTCCTGGACAGTCCCTTACAACATGACAAGAGATGATGCGGTTCACCTTATGCCGATTATCCAAAATCATATAATCGCCTTGGCCACCATTTCGGATTTCTCGAGCGGGGAAACATTGATTCTTCTTGAACCCGAGAAAGAGCTCAGTGGCATCATGTCACGCCTGGCAACCGAGAAAGGTGTGAAATTAATAGTAATGGACACACAAGACGTCAAAGATGGGGAACGGATTTTCACCCATCCAAATTGGCCTCGACGCATCATTAGGTCTTTGATGCCTAAGCTTGCATCTTGCTTGATAGTCTGCTCAAACAAGAGTGAATTCACAGCAAATGTCACAGCTTGCCTACCGCCCAACTGCAAGGTACACGGAACTGACTTCTTCACTTCGAAAATGTCGAAACTGGATTCTTTCTCATCCATGGCATTCATCCCGTCAATTCTTCGTTCGGCCTTCGTTCGTGCACACCATGATGCAAAGGATACCATCCAACCCCCGGCCGTTATACCAGTTTCAGAATTGGCACTAGGAAACCAACCCAGCGAAACCAATGCAATCTTCAGTTGGACATTGACGGATAAAATACCTGTCCGTATCACACCGGTTGATACACAGCCTCTATTTTCAGCTGATAAGACGTACTGGCTAGTGGGACTCACTGGCGGTCTCGGTCTATCTCTTTGCGAATGGATGGTTAAGAATGGAGCCAAATATGTTGTCCTCACAAGTCGAAATCCTAACGTTGATCCTCAATGGGAGGAGCATATGCACGCCCAAGGGGCAACAGTCAAGCTTTATCCCAGCGATATCACGGATCGTGACTCCGTCCAATCAACCTACGGGAGAATATGCGATGAGCTGCCACCCGTTGGTGGTATTGCACAGGGTGCGATGGTTTTAGCAGATGCCATGTTCATAGACTTGGATCTCGAACGCGTCAAGAAGGTCGTGGCTCCGAAAGTGCAAGGCTCTCTGCATCTGGAGGAGCTGTTCTCCGACACCCCACTTGAATTCTTCGTCTTCTTGTCTTCCATGGCTAACGTATCTGGCAACCCAGGCCAATCCATTTATGCAGCTGCGAACGCATTCATGACTACCCTCGTTGCTTTACGGAGAAAGCGGGGGTTGGCTTGCTCTGCGATCAATCTTGGTTCCATCTACGGCAATGGCTACGTCACACACCATCTGACGAAAGAGCAGCAAGACTTTCTCTACATGCATGGCAACATGCAGATGTCAGAGCAAGATTTCCACCAAATCTTTGCCGAGGCCGTTGTAACCGGTCGGGTAGACTCAGCTGACCGTCCGGAAATCATGACTGGGCTTCGCAAAGCCATAGCTGGCTCTGGGGACGAAGATATACTGACTTGGTTTTACAATCCCAAGTTCTCTCATCATGTCCTGTATCCGGACAATCAAGGCGCAAGTGCCGTTGCGACGAAGCAAAATGTAACAGTCAAGTCTCAATTGTTGCTTGCCACTACCGCCGAAGAAGTCAAAGAAGCCATCGAAGACGGTTTCGTCGCTAAATTAAAGGGATCACTCCAAATCGACGCGGCGACATCTATTCTCAATATGAATGCTGAGCAGCTGGGCCTTGACTCACTCGTAGCAGTTGAAATACGCAGCTGGTTCATCAAGGAACTCAAGGTTGAAATGCCAGTACTTAAAATCTTGGGAGGATTCACCGTCTCAGAGCTTGTGGCTGTGGCCCAGGAGACATTGCCGGAATCTCTCATTCCAAATCTTGGCAAAGAGATTGATCCATCTCTCAAAACAGCCGCCAAAGCGCAGGTTGAAGAGAAGATTCCCGAGTCACAGTTGCAACCTGCAATATCCAACGATAAAGGCGCTTTCGCTGCATTTGATGAGGATGAGGATGATCCTACGGGTTCGTCGCCACCAAGCCTTGTTGATTCAGACCAGTCGAGCGACATTACTAATCATCAGGATCGATTCCTTCACTCTGGGAAGGCTCCTAAATCACTCAAATTTTCTGCAAAACACAAAGGGGTAGCTTTCCATGCTACTACGATAACTCCTTTGAGTACCAAGTCTAAGGGAAGCAGCGATGATAGTTCATTTAACTCTGACTCCGAGAACGACTCGATGCATAAGTCAAGGATATCAACGGCCACGTCAGTCTCGCTCATGGATGATTACTTTTCGAAGAAGGATGATGTGGGATTGGAAAGAGCAGTTCCAATGTCCTTTGGACAGGCACGATTTTGGTTCCTAAAGTTCTATATGGAGGATCAGACCACGTTCAACATCACCACCTCGATCCGTCTCAATGGTCATTTGAATATCAAGCATTTCAGAAGAGCTGTTACGGCCCTTGGAAGACGACACGAAGCATTAAGGACCACATTCTTCACAGACAAGCACGGTCAGCTAATGCAAGGAGTGCTTCGGGATCCAGTGCTACAGTTGAAACATACATACATCCGGGGAGAGGACGAAATATCAGCTGAATATGCGAGGATCAAGAACCATCACTACGATATTGGTCGTGGGGAAACAATGCAAATTGCTCTCTTAACTTTGAGAGATGATTTGCATCAATTCATCATCGGCTACCACCACATCAACATGGATGGCATTAGTTTGGAAGTCATTTTCCGAGATCTACAAGACTTTTATTACAACCAACGCCCGGCGCCTGTTACCATTCAGTATCCGGATTTCTCCCAGCTTCAGCGAAAAGAGCATTACTCTGGGTTGTGGGCTAAGGAGATAGCATTCTGGAAAACTGAGTTTGCCGATATCCCTAAACCACTTCCAGTCCTGCCGCTCTCCGCGAAGACCGTCCGCTCTACGCTTACAAAATATGCGAGTAACACTGTCGAATTCAGGCTAGATGTGGCAACGTCAAAACAAATTCAGAATGTTTGCAAGAGGACGAAAACCAGTCCATTCAACTTCTATATCGCCACTCTCAAGGCATTACTGTACCGATATATTGAAGACCGCACATCTGATATATGCATCGGCATGGCTGACGGTGGCCGCAATAGCGAGTCAGTCTCGGACAGCATCGGATTCTTCCTCAATCTCCTTCCGATTCGTTTCAAGACGGATGCTTCTCAAATGTTCAATGAGGCACTAAAGGAAGCTCGATCAAAGGTGGTGCAGGCGCTTGCGCACAGCAGGGTTCCCTTCGATGTCCTCTTGAATGAAGTCCAGGCCCCGAGAGATCCCACCCATAACCCATTATTCCAAACTTTCATCAATTATAGGCAAGGGGTTCAGGATAGGCGACAGTATTTGGGTTGCGACAGCGAAGCTACGCAATTCGATGGCAGTCAGACTGCCTACGATATTAGCATCGATATCATCGAGAATCCAGGCGGCGAAAGCGCCATATACTTTTCCGGGCAGAGTTATCTTTACTCTAAGGAAAATGTAAAGGTACTTTCGCAAAGCTATCATAACTTGATTAAGGCATTTGCGAGAAATCCAGCCTCGCGTCTCAACCGACCTTCTCTCTACGATCCCGAAGCCACACAAAGAGCACTGGATCTTGGAAAAGGTCCATCGCACACTAGTGTCTGGCCAGAAACATTAGTGCATCGTGTCGATGATATGGAAAAGGCTCATGGTTCAAAGACCGCCTTGATAACACCCCAAGCTCGATTAACTTACCATCAGATGACGGAACGGGTGAATACCATAGCATCCATGTTAAAATCCAATGATCTTAATATGGGGTCGCGCGTTGGTATTCTACAGGATCCTACCATCGACTTCTTCTGTACTTTGCTTGCCATCTTTCGAATAGGAGCGACCTTCGTTCCTTTGGAGCTCCGCTTAGGCCTACCTCGATTGACATCCATAGTCATGGATAGTAGGCTAGATGCCATCATCTATGACAAACCAAACCAAAAGGACGTGGCAGCTCTTGGATCAAGCTTCAATAAGATAAACGTATCACTTGTTCCATCAAAGAGCTCCGTAGTCGTTCCCAATGCTGCTACAGCCGATGCACCGGCTGTCATTCTATATACCAGTGGAACTACCGGTAAACCAAAAGGAATGATCTTGACCCATTCATCGTGGCTCAACCAACTACAAGCCTCGTCTCACGCATGGCATATTAGCACGGGATCTGGTGTTCATCTCCAACAAAGCGCCTGGAGTTTCGATATCTCGATATCTCAAACTTTCGTTGCATTGGCTAATGGAGCTTCCCTATATATCGTGCCAAAGGAAAAGCGAGGAGATCCTCTCGCGATGTCAAAACTCATTGTGTCTGAGGGTATTACCCACATTCAAGCCACGCCTTCCGAATTGGTTAGCTGGCTTCATGGAGCCGATTCGGTCGCCTTGAGGAATTCCAATTGGCAATTTGCAATGAGTGGCGGAGAGAAGTTGACGTCGGCATTAATCAATGAGTTCAGAAAACTCGCAAAGGGTGATCTTCGGCTAGTCAACGCCTATGGACCAGCTGAAATCACGCTCGCTATTGGCAGTGCTGAGATCAATTATCAGACGGAGGATGATCTTGAAGAGCCTTTCCGGATCTTCCCCAACTACTCTGTATACATACTCGACCAGGAAATGCAGCCTGTACCATTCGGAATTCCCGGGGAAATATGCATCGGAGGTGCTGGTGTAGCTAAAGGATACCTGAACAACGAAGCTTTGACCGAAGACCGCTTCTTGTTTGACGAATTTGCACCGACCGAGTACGTTGACAATAGTTGGACAAAGATGCATAGAAGCGGAGATCGTGGCCACCTCACAACAGATGGAGGGGTCATTCTCGAAGGTAGAGTGGAGGGCGACACCCAAATCAAGCTCCGAGGAATCCGGATCGATCTCAGGGATGTTGAGTCAACCCTAATCCGAGAGGCAGGTAATGCCATAAGAGATGTTGTGGTCTCTCTGCGTGCCACGGGGGAAACCGAATACCTCGTAGCTCACGTTGTTCTGTCCTCCGATTTTTCTGGAGATCTCGAGTCGTTGCTCCAAAAGTTACGGACTTCCCTGCCCCTTCCGCAATACATGCACCCGGCAGTCATAGTGCCTATGAAGCAGCTGCCGACAAGCCACTCCGGAAAGCTTGATCGCAAAGCTATTGCTGCGCTCCCTATTCAAACAACTACAAAGAAAGTTGCTACCGACCCTCAGCAAAAACGAAGCACTGAATCAGAACTCAAGGAAATTTGGCAACAGGTTCTAGGTGATGAAATTACTTCGATCCACCATATTGATTCAGACTCGGATTTCTTTCACGTTGGAGGAAGTTCATTGGGCCTTATCAAAGTCCAAGGGCTGATCAAATCCACTTTTAATGTAGAGCTCGATTTGACAAAACTTTTCGAGAGCCCTACTCTTGCGGGAATGGCCAAGCAAGTTTTTCCGAGTGATCATTCAGACCAAGTTGAGGTTGCTCCCATCGAAATTTCCAACATTCCCATGAAAATAACTCCTCCGCCCAGTGTCTCTGCAGGTACAATCGATTGGGAAAGGGAGACGGCCCTTACTGATGATCTATACGACTTGGAGATCAACCCGGAGCCAAAGGACCAGGGTTTACCGTTCAAAACCGTAGTTATTACTGGTGCAAGCGGGTTCTTAGGCAAAGAAATTCTCCGTCGCATGATCAATGACACCCACGTTGATAAGATTCATGCCATCGCACTTCGTCGATATAAATCGGATCTCCCAGCAATCTTCTCCGACCCCAAGGTGGTACTTCATCAAGGCAACCTCAATTCACCCCGGCTAGGTCTATCCGAAGCTAAAGCCCAAGATATTTTCTCCGAAACCGACGCTGTCATCCACAACGGCGCCGACGTCTCTTTCCTCAAGACATACAAGACCCTCTCGAAGACGAATGTGGGCAGTACCCGAGAACTCGTAAAGCTTTGCCTACCCTACCGCGTACCAATCCATTTCATCTCGTCAGGTAGTGTCCTCCATCTTTCCGGAAAGGCTTCATTCGGCGAAGAATCCGTCGCAGCCTTTGAACCTCCGCAAGATGGGACGGATGGCTATACCGCTACCAAGTGGGCCAGTGAACGTTTCCTCGAGCTCGTAAGCGAAAAGTTCTCCGTCCCGATCTGGATTCATCGTCCTAGCAGCATTACGGGAGAAGATGCACCCGCTCTAGACCTCATGACGAACTTGTTGAAGTTCTCCAAGAACACACATAAAGTGCCCGCTTCCACTGCTTGGCAGGGTACATTGGACTTTGTCTCTGTGGAGCGAGTGGCACAGGAGATTGTGGATGAAGTCAAGAACGACAGTGCACATCCGAATGGAATGGTGAAGTATGTGCATGAGAGTGGAGATATGGAGATCGCCGTGGAAAGCATGCAAGAGTCACTCGAGAAGCAAACGGGTGAGGCGTTCGAGACTGTGAGTGTGCAGGAGTGGACGAAGGCTGCGGTAGACGAGGGATTGGATGAGCTTGTCGCTGTGTATCTAAACTCTGCTTCGGAGACACCGATCGTGTTTCCGAAGTTGTTAAGAGCTACACGGAGGCCAGCGTTGACGAGGAAGAGGACTTTGAGACGGGCGGCTTCTTCACCGTTTTCGTTGAGAGGAGTGGTGGATAGGTTATGGTTTACTGGGTAGATGTGCTCATTTGTATTTATTTTGTTGCTCCTGGCGTTGCTTGTAGCGTTGCTTTTTCTTCATCCACCGAGTGTCCTGACATTTGGGTCATTATTATTTTGTTAGTTCATTTTCTATCTATGGTTTTATTTAAAGGAGCTCTTACCGCCGCGCTAGCCACCTATTTTAGTATAGCCTCTACCTATTGAGGCTAATATTGGTTCGCCTAATTAAACTTCCGCCTTAGCGGGTGAATGTTCACCTTAGGATTTTTGTAGTACACAGCAATCTCCTACGAAGCGACTCATCTGTCATTCACTTGGACGGATTGTTAATATTACATCTGGAGCTCGTAAATCACAAAACTTGATCAAAAGTCTACTAACTGAGATTAGAAACTTTAACTTCTAACAATGGACATTAATCCCTTAACGAACGAGTACAAAACAATTGTCAGCAATCCCTACAACCTTATCCGTCCCAAATTTAGATTACAATTAGTAGTAAATTCCCTCGAAAAGTCTTTCACTGTTACCGACATTCCACATCGATGTTTTCTCTAGACCTGCTAAGCTCCTACCTAAATTTTGCTAAATCTATACTTATCGTTGGATGACGCTATAGCCCATATTGAAGTTCTCCAGGTATATAGGACCATTAGAGCCGGAAGATGTTTATTAATAACAAGTTTGTGTTGTAGCAGTAGACAAAGACGATAGCCTTACATTCTTGATCCTAAATATGATTATGGTGGGTATTGGTGAGGCGAATCAGGTGCCAAAGAGAATATTCTGGTGGTGATGAGGAGGGATGCGTGTCTAAGATATCAGGCCAGAGCCCATTCGCAGACCTAACACTAACCCTAACCATTTTCAATCGTAAATATTACAAGTATCTGATAACTCTCGAGATATTCATTCGGTCTAGTTCATTTCGATTATCCTTCAATACAATGAAAACTCTGGAACGTTCGGAATGTCCGAATGACGACACATTCGGTGCGTCCGATGTTCGTGTCATCCATGATTTGTCCGAAATGTTGTTGATTCCACATCATGTAACTATCTGATGTAATCCCCGATTATCCCCAAACCCGATTAGTTATATTTTGGCATTTACACACATAGTGCACGTGATTTCAGCGTAAGATACGTCCACTTAAAGTGATTAGGATTAGTATAAAAACTAGTGTACTTGGTATCTAAATAGTTCTTGAGCATCGGTTGATACTTGAACTATCATATACTAACTACGCGACTGGAACAATACTTGCATAGCCATATTTGGTACAAGGATCCCATTCGGTGTGCTCTCCACAGCTGCCTGCTTCTGCTCCTCAGCAAACTTGAAGTTATAATTCATCAGCAGATGAGCAAGACACACTTTGAGCGTGCTATTGGCGAAGAACCGGCCTGGACATGCTTGTGTTCCATCTCCCCAGTTGGGATCACTGGGTCCGGTAGATACGTACTGGAAGCGATGTTCGGCACCGGGCTTTGCGCGTTGGTTCGAGAAGCGATTGGGATCGAACTTCTCGGGTTCAGGGAAGAGCGTGGTGGAATGGTTGATATGATGGGCATCCACGCATATAATTGTACCGGCTGGAATTAGGGGACCCATAGATAGTTGTAGAGGCCGGCGAGTTTTGCGGCAGAGGGTAACTGGGAATGAGGCAATTAGTCTGGGAAGAAAAGGGGAAAAACACTCAGGAGAGGGTAAAACTTACAAAGCGAGAAGGGGTTCACACGAGACGTTTCACGCATGACACTATCCATCTTCCTCAATTCTTTAAGGTTTGTAGAGGGAAGTCGACCATTTCCCTTGGTAGTCTCTTCGAGTTCACGACGTAGTTCATCTTGTAGGCGAGGCCTTGCTGCAAGCTCAAGGATGATGCTGTACAATGACGACGCGGTCTTGATTGTAGCTTCGACATTGACAAGAAGATGATCTGCTGTCAACCGATATGGAGTAGCTTCACTAGGCTTGTAACGAGTCATGAGCCATTGGGTAAAAGGCAACTTCCCATCCGTATTTGGTCTCAGTATCTCTTTCCTATCTGCAGCTCGTTCATATTCTTCTATATCGCGAAGTATGACAGGGCGAAGAATACTGTGTAGATCGTATTGTACTTTTAAAGCAGGGAAAAGTAAGAGTGGTCGAAAAATGGGCTTCAACACACGCGGTACCCAGCTTAAAATTCTTGTAGCGAGGTAGACGGAAGTAGGTAATTGTTGGATTTTCTCGGGGAATCTGCCAATGCCAATATCCCGACCGACGAAAGAAGATGCGTTGGTTGACCCCAGAATTTTTACCATGGAGTCAAAAAGTGTGATAGGCTTATAGGCAGGCAAGTATCCTAGATATTTGTCGAAAGCAATGTGTGCATCCTTCTGCTGGGAAGTGATCTTGAGTGGAATGCTCCGTGCCAAATCCACAGCGATTGTTTTGTAGAGAGCATCCGTTTCAGTTCCAATATAGTTGTAAGAAATCTCGCGAAAGAAATCTTGAACAGAGGCATCGTTTTCAGTGAGGCGCTTGATTTCGTCGAATAACGCTGGTGGATATACAACGTACTGGACTCCAGTTGCATCCAATATGTAGGGTGTGTCCAGATACTGTGGAGAAGGAACTTAGAGTTAGCTTTAGAAGACAATGGGTTATTGGATATATTTTATATCACCTTCTGCTTGTCCTCTTTGATAATGCTCAACAAATCATCTTTCTGACATCGAAGTACTGGAAGGCTAAGGGTATTCTCTAGTTTCTTTGGTCGAATCAAAATAGATATGATCCATATATCGAGAAAGAGAATTAATAAAACTACCAATTTGGTTGCAATTGGATAGTCACGATTGAGCTGCGCGACGAACATCTTGGCCATCTGCCATCGTGTCAGACGCAATGGCTTCATCATTTGCTGTATAATCTGCCATTGTTCCATAATCTCCTCAAACATCTTGAATGACAAGCTTGGTACTGGTACCAATGAATGAAACAGGATATTTTTCCAGAGCAAGGAAAGGGTATTGGTGCATAAAAATATAAGAGTGAATGGAATACCTTTACAACTATTATTAGGACCTACCGGTAGGTTTCACTAATACCAAATGACGTGCTTTCTTTCTACTGCCTCCGAATATGCGACTTCTGTATAGTCAGCTGACATATCCGTATTCGGCGTATGCGGTATGGCGAAGAGTACGAAAACACCCTCGGAACCGGCAGGGTAAGTGGCGTTAGAATACGACAGTTCGGTATTCCGATATGAAATAAAACGTTTCGCCGTTCCTTCATGATGACCCACGTGACAAGCCACGCGCTGCATGTATCGGGGCAACATCAGCATTGATTATTGTTCCTTCGCTTATTATTAATCGGTCATAATTTAGACCTCCGACGGCGGACGGGGTTCGGACGAAATTATACTTGGGAACATAGCTATGTTGATTAGTATGAAACAGTGAGGATATCTCTGTTTTAGTCGTCTAGGTTAACATCCTTTAATTACGGTTCCTCATAGTCAGAGCATCCATCATAAACATGCGGTTTAAAATACAATCTTAAGTTCATCACATTGCTAATGTTACAATGAAAAGATCCATATAATACAGTGGTTCGGAGTCCATGTAGCTATCGTAAGATATCTTCTATCTTTTTCATCGTATCTCGCACCATTTTCATACCATTTTCATCATCGGAAAAGGCCTGGCCTTCTTGCTGTAGAGAGGTTTTGAGCAAAGTTTGGAACATGGAGTCTGAGAGTGTTGCCCCGAGAACTTTCTCAATAGAGTCAAGCATATAAGTGCTAACCTGAATTAATATTTTGAGTTGTAGATCATGATGATTTCCAAGCATGAATCCATTGATGTGAAGACCAGTGATTGTTTGCGGGAGTTTGATGACCGAAGCCCACGATCGGGAGACCTCCAGTGATCCATGAATGGCGGAGAAGACGCATTCATAAATCTTGAGGAGGCACATGTAACATGTGAGTATTGCAAATGTAGATGGCAGATCAGGTTTCCGCCGATGCATTGGAACAGCATTGCCGATGAAATCAGTCTCTGCTGAAGACTTGCTGGGAGTGCCATTTGATCTGCCGACATTTGACTGCATATTTTTCCATCTCTCTTCCATCATAGCTTGTATAGTTTTAGGTCCGTGAGTTGTTTCCCTAGGGCTATTGAAATCGCGATTCTCTCCATCTATGAGTTCTTCTGGGAACGGATAAGAAGATGTGAGAACAGCTTGATTGAAGGATGGAACGATTTCAAGGAACTTCTCCGACCCATGAAGCATCTTTCCGATGGCATTGTCAGGACTTGAGTTGCACTCCATGTTCTTGAAAAATTCCTCTGGTTCTGTAGAGTTGCCTGACTGAGTGAGGAAGATGGTGTTTGCCGATTTACAAGCTACCATACGATGCAGGTCTTTCATCAAGCTTGCACTGAGGTCTAAGAGTGTTTGTATATTTCGATCTTTCAGCGCCGGCCAAGAAAGATCCTTGTCGTCTAATAAAGGTCCTGGCCAGTGACCTGAAAGGGTATCGCTATCGTCCATGGGTGGAGAGCCCTGCTCATGGGTAGACCCAAGTATATCCATGTCCTCCTCTAGGAATAATGCGACAGTATTTCTTGGTTGATCAGCTTGAGATGGTGCTATGATATCCGAGAGACCTTTGTCGGCACAAGAAAGTCTCGATATGTTGATCGAGTCACGCAAAGGTTGGCTTTCTTTGAAGGTTTCAGATAGACTAGAAGGAAAAGGGTAACTGGATGTGTTTGTCGATTGATTTTCAGTAGCGTTTGGTAACACCATGTCACTGGGAGACACAGGAGTCGGCAAAGCGGCTGGTACTCCTCCAAATGACGTCCCCTGAGGGTCATTGAAATTGGGATCAAAAAGGTCCTGCCACGAAATAGAGTCGAATTGCAATGCATCGCTTGGGCTGTGTTCGTCGAACGGTGCATCCCAGGAGGACTGACGAGCCCCTTGAGAATAATGTCGTTTATTCGGACTTGATCTTGACGGTTCACCAGAGCCGGCATTGTGTGCTTGTTCTACGTCTAGTTTTTCAAGGATGCAAGTTAGCTATGAGGTATGTGGTAAATATTTTCGAAAAGGAATACTTACTATTTGTAGCTGGTCCCTTAGGTAAAGTTTCTTCCCTGGCCGAGATTTTGGACTTTCCCTGAGCAGATGCATGCCCAGATGCTTTTCGTGGCGAGGAAGAAGACCCTATAGTGCACTTTGCCCTTGCCTTACGGCACCGTTGACAAGGACTATCTGCCGGAGCCATCAAATCCCTATTGCAGCGAAGTTTATGTCCTCTGCAACGGTCACATGCATAACGGCGAGAGAAACCTGATGGGAACTGCACTGTTTGTTGTTGTGCCGGTGTAGCAGATGAGGGAACTCCTGTGTTCATAATAGCAACAAGTAAGGAATGTAATATGTACAAAATGGGGCAGAATGGCGGTAGGAGATGCCAAAGACAGCAACAATTAATATGAACACCTTAAACGAGAGGGGTACTGAGAAGGGGTCCATCATGTATTTCACTGCATGCTGTGCTTCCTGGACCTGGGGTTTGGGACCCGTCACCCCGGATCATGCATTCAATGGAAAAGGATTTGTTGCTCTCCAGCATATTTGACTTGTTTAGGAATTTTACCGTAGATCGTGCACGTTTTGCCCTGGTCAAGCCACGACGCGCAGGTCTAGTTCAGCCACCAACGTGAGAACTGGGATAAGCTACCAACGGGACGGGAGAACATACGTGCATAAGCAGCATTGCCATTTGGGGTTATTAACTGATACCAGCGATCGGACTTATAGATACTTCCGCAGGACGCCGCAGGCATCAATATATGGTTCGATTCATTGGCCGTTTCTTTGTATAGACAGTAGCTTTTAGATCGGATTATAACTACTGAACAGAGCATGGAAGTTATGATTGGAAGTGAGCTGTACATACACATCTCTACAAGCTAGGTGGACTTACAAAACAAGATAGAATCGTGAGAAAAGATTTTTCTCGTAGACTGAAATGTTCTACCACTTACCCCGCATGGCCCAGTAGGAAATCTGAAAGTGTGCGCCATATACGACGGTCCATGGCATGGCCCGTTACCGAGTCCATAAGCTGACTCAGAGCGCCAAAGGCCGTAGATGTCGAAATCGAGGTGGTCGAGAAGGTAATCTACATATTGACTAGGCAGTGCTCGGGTGATATGGGGGCCACTGATATTACTAATGGATACACCTACCCCGATACATATATATAGCCTGCTATGTAGGGATTTTATAGAATTTCGTCAGATTCGAGATGGAATTATATATATAAAAATATTAGTAAATCCTGCTCAATATTTAAAATATATGATATACTGCAAAGCATTTGGGAGAGATCACTGAGAATATCGGTAGTCGGTGGTGTGATGGCATTTTGGAGGGCAGTGAACAGTGCGTCTATGACATGATGACTATGGCTCACCTGTGCGTCTGTAGGGCGTATGTAGAAGAGCAATAAAGTAAGCTTACAGATGCTGCTCTCCGGGAATGTCTTAGTAGATAAATCTTCTAGAAAAACTCGCTTAAACTGAAGCCCGGGTCGTTAACCTAGACATCAGCCAGAACGTGAAATGCACATTGCCTCGATGGGGTCCCCGCAATCGACAGCTGTTTTCCACTTCAATCGAAGGGCTTATCCCACACCTGCATGGAACCCCTGTTGCACTTACACACGCACATATGTTGACCTGCATTTTACTCTGCCCCGCCATTCCAACGTTAACCCCTGACCGTTACTGCAGGGACAAGGGTTAAGCGCTGGCCAATACATTAATACGACAGGGTTTAACTCGAGTGATAATACCAGGATAATACCAAGCATATACGAAAAATGGCTTGATTCCAGAATCTGATTAGAGATCATCATCACCTTTACTCAGACTCAGTTGCGTGATCACCTTCTAATTCAACGTGGGCGGGACGGCCATCTACCCTAGTGCATTTTTTGCAACGAACATGATTGTGCCTTACTTGTAACTATATGGATAGACCCACTTACTAAACGAACGGGGTACATGTACTACTTCAGCTAAGGACGGTAACTAAGAGCGGCTCGGGCCGGTAAGGGCTGGCTCGGAAGTCGAAGAACCTTGGGCCTTTTGGCGATATCTACGCGGATCATGAAGGGATTCGGGCGATGATGTGGTTTATGGACAATGGGACCCAAAGAGCTCTAGACACACTGCCTACATTATATGGTCTCGAATGGTTTCAACCAGCATCACCCCCTGCATATTATCTATACATCGTGACTATCGTGAATGGCAATTAGGCGTCCAGACAAAATGGACGCGTACTCTCTTCCCGGACATAACGGTCAAAGTCCACTCAAAGCCTGCTCGGATTCATGTAGCGAAGTGCATCTCTCCAGCCACTGTCACGTACCTAGGAGAAAGCCCGACTCCGAAGTCAGCACATGTCCGATTGTAATGTCGGGGGCTGAGTAACTAAACCCCACTAAACTTCGGTACTTCCGATCGAGGTGGTCTGAATGTGGAATCATGGATTTCCCTTTTTTGTAACAGGAGAAAATGAACATAGTGGTCTCGCCGCTTGCCCACATCTTGTAGGCCAATTCCAATATAAGTTATTGGTTCTTTGACTCGGGTCTCCAAGAATCCTCCAATCCTTTACTGTGTTTTCACTTTCTATCATCCCCAATTCGTCTGTATCAATCCGAAATCATGGGATCACTCGCCCCAGCCACGACGGCAGTTCACCCTCTTGAGACCCTAAACCTCGATATCAATGCCCTTACAGCAAAGTACAACGAGGAAAAGGAAAAGCGTGTACGTGCCGATGGAGTGGCGCAATTTATCCAGCCCAAAGGCAAATTGAGTCACCTAAAAGCGGATGTGCAAGCTTCGCCTTTAGTCCGGGATCCCATAAACTTGGAAACGAAGGTTCTCATTATTGGGGCTGGATTTAGTGGAATAGGGACCGCTGTCAAATTGAGACAGAATGGAGTAGACGACTTTCTAATCGTAGACAAAGCCGCCGGATTCGGAGGAGCATGGTACTGGAACCAATACCCTGGTAAGTGTGGATCAGCCTTTCTGCTGCTGCATATATAAGCAGTACCACCCAATATTTAGACTCATTTTCGATAGGTGTAAGTTGTGATGTTGAATCAGCCATTTACCTTCCGTTTATCGAGGAAGTTGGATACATTCCCAGGAGCCGTTTTTCTGACGGAATAGAAATTCGGGAACATGTTGCTCGAGTTGTGGAAAAATGGGATCTCGAATCAAAGGCACACCTGCAGACCCAAATCACCTCGATGACTTGGGACGAGTCCATCCATCGTTGGCATGTTCACACCAACCATGACGATCATTTTGTTTCCCAATTTGTGGTCACGGCAACGGGGAATTTCCATGATCCTAAGTTGCCTGGGATCCCGGGGATTGATACCTTCAAGCGTGACCATTTCCATAGCAGCCGCTGGAACTACAACATCACTGGCGGCGATGCGAATGGCGCTCCCATGACAAAGCTGTCCAATAAAACGGTCGGAATCATCGGGACAGGAGCATCTGCAGCCCAGTTGGTACCCAAATTAGCACAAACTGCGAAGAAACTATACGTATTTCAACGGACACCATCTTCGGTTATAATTCGAGAAAATATTCCCACAGATGCACGAGCCTTTGCGTCTCAAAAGCCAGGATGGCAGCAGGCGAAGATGAAAGATTTTGCCAATCTTTTCCAAGGGGAACTCTCGGATACAGAATGCACAGCTCTGGAGGGTATGGAGTCTGCTCTTTTGAGGACCATATTCAATGAAGCCAAGGAAACTGGAGCGACAGTTTTACCTGAACAACTTCCAAAACTGTTTCAGCTAGCCGATTTCAGGAAAATGGAAAGCGTCAGGAAGCTCATCGAAGACAAAGTCGAAGACAAGCATATTGCCGAGAAGTTGAAACCTTGGTATCCGTTCATGTGTAAAAGACCTGTATTCCAGAACGAATATCTTTCCACGTTCAATAAGCCCAACGTGGAGCTTGTCGACACAAATGGTAAGGGAGTATCTCGTCTCACTGATACTGGAGTCGTTGCCAATGAGAAAGAATACGAAGTGGATGTACTAGTCTACTCAACCGGTTACGATTTTGACATAACAACTAGTTTCTATCGGAGCACTGGAATCAACGTGAAAGGCATCAAAGGTCGAGGCCCCGATGAAACTTGGAAGGATACTGGTCTCGCTTCTTTATTTGGTGTACACTTTCGCGAATTTCCCAACCTCTGCAATATTGGCCTAGCCCAGGGCGGTGTTACAGCAAATTGGCTGCATACAGTTTATGCAGCTGGAGAACATATTGCTGCCTTCATTGCAATTTGTCTTAAGGATGGAACTTCCCAGGCATTTGAACCTACGTCCGAGGCACAAGAAGACTGGGGTAAGCAAATAGAAGAGGGTGCTGCGATGAAATTGCAATTTGCCCAGGCCTGTCCTCCGGGTTACTACAACAATGAAGGGAAGCCAGAGGACCTCTCTCTTAGATCAGGGATCTATCCAAAAGGGATTGTAGCTTGGACACAAGTGACAAAGGAGTGGAGAGAGGGGGGAACACTGAAAGGAATGGAAAAGAGATGAGCGTGCTTTTGATTCCATAGTTGGACTTGAACCAAGATAGTTTAGTTCTTTTATACAATATCGGTGCCATATAAATCTTCTACAGTAATGAAACCGGATATTGAGCTGAGTTGATGTAATATCTTGCAATGTACAACAGTACATAAGTCATGATCATGGATGGATATGATCAATCTGCTTTGTGACTACTTCTTCCAACGTTCCAACCCCTTTGGCGGAGTATTTTGACCACTTTGGGAGTTAATGCTGCAGTCAGAGGAACCCGAACGAAGATGAACGATTTATGTATAACAAACGCGAGTGCAAGTTGCGTCCAGATAGCTACATAATCATAGTGAGTAGGATTATGGCGTTATACGAGTACGTAGACTTACTAGCTTCGCTATTCTTTACATCCACGTGTTCTTCGTTGATAGTCTCTGGGGAGATTACTGTTTGCCCAAATAGACTGGGAATGCCTAAGCAGATAACATCTTTCACGCCCTCCAATATTACATGCTCCCAGTGCCCAATCCTTTCCGTTCCGAGCGATTTCACGGCGAGGAAGCAAAATGGGAAATCGAGCACCAATAGGGCAAAATAAACACCTAAGGCAGCGAACCCATATTCCTTGGAGAGCTTTCGAAGACGGACTGAGAGTGAAGGGTTTTGAGGAGGGTTAGGATCTGGAGAGGGCTGTGAGCTGTGGTACCGACGAAAACGGCCTCGGAAACGGGAAATATCAGACGAGAGCCCATGGACTCGTAATCTGGTATGCTTCATCTGTAGGTGCGGTAATATTGAACTCAACCGCAGTGACGGACGTGGAGGTGAGAGAAAGGGACGTAACACTCGAGGTACGAGGCCTCGGGCGGCCATTGGTGAGGTCATTGGTGATAATACGTGCTATTTGGTCACAGAGAATATTGATATGGATGCAATGGGATAAAGCTATCGCTTTGTAGTGGGATAAAGCATCAGGAACATTGCTAACGTGTTCGTTCGGTGTTAGGTCAACCTTTACGTCGGACTTTCCGACGACCCCGCAATTCGGTATTCTTTCTTCGTAATGCACTGTCAGCGGCTTACTAGTAAATAAATCCATGCTTGGACTTGGTCCTATATTCGTTTGATTTATTTGTTGTTTGTCAACTACATTACACCATGTCGCCTATTAAAAACGGCAGCAGTCGCGCGGTTCTTGAAAGAGATCGTGCCACACTTTCACTTTCGCTCTGCTGCAAATTTTCTTATTGTTTGCTGGATGGAGAGCGTTCCAGTCCACGTAAGTTACTGGTGCCGAGCATAGCGAAAGTTGGATTTCATTTACTCTCTTGACTTGAGAATGTATTTGACATAACTGACCTATGCGTTAGAAGTTTGTCAAGGTTGATGTCAAAAACGAGTCCCGAGTTCCGAGCCAAGGTCGTTTATTTCAGAACATGATACCGAAGGCTACGTGTGCTATGGCATGAATCGACATCTATCTGGGTTTATACATCGGATGCAGCGGTGGATGACACATTCGAAGACAATGTTTCTCCCATTTTTAGTTGAGAAGGGTTAGCATTGTTAAAGGAACTGATATCGCAAATAGAGACTAACACACACAGCTACAATTATTGCTATACGTATAATGCCTTGTTGTTTGATGAAACCATGTTTCGGGCATTTGGAAATGTCTGAGAGTGCTAAAATTAGCTTTCTTACCTAGCAGTTCTTTTGGGGTGCGATTGTTTCCCATAAGTGACATGAGTTCGAACCGCAATTGGAGCACCTCGGACAGGTAAGCCAGTGTAAATAACGTAATGCCGCGTATTGTATTGCTATACGGTAGCCTCTGGTTGGACGATATTTCTGAAGTATCTTTAGCCGAAGATCTGGCTTTCAGCAGCCTTGAAACCTTTAGAGAATGGCTTGCTCAAGCTGCTAAGCAGACTCGATATACCTTTCCTTCGTTGGATCAGATGGCGAGGCAGATTTTGTATGTTTCGTCACGGATTGGAATTCGCAAGTGTTTAGAACTTGTTCCAGACCAGCTGAAAACCGGTTCTAGTCATCTGCATGGTTAGCGTTCTTCAGCCTTGTTACGTGGGACAGTTGTTGGCAAATTAACGTTCTCAAACTTATCCATAGGACATCTCTGAAAGCCAGGGACTGTATTGATTTCGCTGCCCCCTGTTATGGTGCATTTTAGGGCTTTTTGATACGAAGATGAGCCCCGAAAGGCTCCCCTAACATGGCCCAGCATCAAAGAGGGCAGGTAAACTGCTGTCCAGCTTATGTGTAAGATATAAATACCGCCCCTGTTTTTCCGTGATCGAGTTGCTACCATTCTTCTCATTTACAAGGGTTACTTAAAACGACGGCCTCTGTCATGTGAATTTTACAACCATGGACAGCGATACGAAATGCGATGGTATGTTTAGTATCGAACCTAAGTTATTAGGTATGATTTTTGAACTGATGTCTAACGTTCTACTCATGCCAAATACATAATGCCCTCTTTTATGTGATTCCTTGTCCATGCCCCCTCGCCACACCAAAGTACTGCTGCACCTCTCTGCTTCCTCTTCTATAATATCGAACTTTTAGAAGAGCGGGTTCTTTAGGCCCCTTAGCTTGTAACTAAGTAAGATCAGAAAAAAAGTCTAAATTCTGTCTATCGAGATTATGCCTGTCTCCTAGGTTGCTTAAATACATGAAGTGGCAAATACCAAAAAAATATTCGAGTAAAGGATTGTGTAAGTCTAGGTGGCTGTGTCTGAGGTAGCAAATCTCGTAT
>AJFL01000829.1:0-18100 GCA_000467735.1 Rhytidhysteron rufulum CBS 306.38 | reverse complement strand
TAGCATCTCCAGATTGCTCCATCTCACCAATCACGTCGTTTACCATCTGCGAGATGCTCATGGGAGAACGGTGGACGGAGGGCGGTTATAGTAAGAGGCAGAAGATTTCCGCCGGGATCGTACACTGTCAACCCACGTCGCGTCCTCGTTTACCATCTGAGAGACTGTTTCATTAAACAAGCCAACGCCGACCTAAATGGTGTTTAATGCCACAACCCAAGTAATAATTTCCCAGAAACGCCTTCGCTATGCTTTCAAAAGAAGGAAATGTCAAGCAGTGGAGCTGGACTCATCCATAGGATCATCGCCATTGGTCTGAATTGGATCCGTGTCCATAGGTTCAACTGAATTGCGGTTGGTTTCGTTCAGAGCGTCCATCTTTGCTGCTCGTTGCTTTGTGCGCTGACACCATTCCGCTATACTCTCGACTGGACCACCCTCAATCCTCACAGGTCGGATATCGGCTGGGTTCCCAAGGACGGTTCCCTGGAAACGTGATTCTACGCCCGTCTTGCTGTGCTTTTTCATAAGAGCTTAAGAGTGTGTTAGTTCTAGGAACCATAATCTAGAAATGAAAGGGAGAGTACATACTGTTCAAATAATCTTCCATTTCCTTAGCATCCAACTCAGCAGTCTCCGTCATTGGTTGAGCCTCCAATCCAGCAATCCTTCGAATCTCCTTGTGTTGGCTCCCTCTCACCCAATCCAAGAATTCCCGTACATCCTGCATATCCTCATCGTCCCTCCTCATGCGTTCCTTGGCTCGTAATCCGTTCCTCTCTGGAATTTCCTCCAGCGGCTTCCTCAACGCCTCTTTCCAAGCTTCTTCTGCGGCCGTCAACGAAGATACCAACAGACCACAGTCCTGTAACGCCATGCGCACGTCGGTAATGTCGGGCTCGAGTGTATTGTGATTCGAGAATGCATTCTGTGCTGTGCGTTGTGCGAGGAGGAGCATGTAACGTGCGGTGATGTCGGCGAGGGTATCGATTACGGAGGGCCGCGCAGAGTGGAAGCCAGCGGCGCGAAGGATGTGGAGGATGGCTGGACGAAGAAGACAGCTGTATAGCTGGCTTGGCGTATTGTTTGACATGACTGAAGGTGTTTCTTTCTTCAATCTATTCGCATGGCTTGTTGGTGGAGGCGCAAAGTCGCATCGTCGAGAGTGAGGTGGTGTTGGATTGGTGAGATTTGTGGACGGGAGCTTCTCATTCACCGCCTAAGGAGTTAAGGTTGCCGAGGTTTTACCGGCCGTTCGTTCTGCCATCCATCAGAGCTACAGCACGTCCACCACCTCAAAGCTTTCACCACATGACGAATAACGATCAGGGCGAGCGACCTTGGGATTGTCGCGCCCTCTATTCAAGTGTCTTCTCTCCTACGCATTTTACACTTCAACTTCAAGCAACATGTTGAAACTCAAGCTCGGCAAAGGCGCCGCCGCGCCTCCTAAGTCAGACGCCAATCCGCCTCCCGCGAAACCTCCAGCACCCAAACCAGCGCTCAAACTCAAATTGGGCAATAGCACACCCGCAGCACCCAGCGTCTCTACAGCAGCTCCAGATGGATCGGGTCCTCCGAAGCCAAAGCGGAAGTACACGAAGAAACCCAAAGTCGACCAAGATGGCAATCCCATCGCACCTCCACCCAAAGCTTCCGAAAAGGGCAAAAAGAGACAGCGAGAGAATGGTGACGATGGAGGCTCCATATCCCCCGTCGCGAAGAGAAAGAGCAAGCCAAGCGCAGCCCCACGACCACTTGATCCCATAGGCAGTGGCGGCCCTCAAGCCATTGCGCCTAAGATCACGCTGAAGACGAAACCTACGACTGAGATGCTGAAGCTCAAGCATCGCGGTAAACCTCCCCCTAGACCCCCGGGTGTGGGTTACGATAGCGAAGCGGAAGAAGCAGAAGTCGATCCGGCCATAGAATCACAATTTATCCTGCGCATGCAACCAGGACCGGACTGCGATATCCTACGAAAATCCATCGAAGAGAAGACGATAGGGAAATCCGAACGATCCGGCGGGCCCGGAGTTTGGATCCGGTTCTTCGACCGCGAAGGTCGCCGCTCTGTTGTTTCTATCAAAGGTCACATGTACGCCGCTATTATGGTCGACCTCCCCTGTGTGATCGAATCCATGAAAAGCTGGGACCGCAAGCTATGGGTCAAGGCCGCCGACATTTGCCAAATGCTCGTAGTTCTGGGGCCAATCAAGAATGAAGACGAGGCAAAATCTTACGACGTCTCCAACAGCGAAATCGACCTCCCTAATTACCAGTATGCTCACGGCCTCACTCCACCCATGCGCTGGGTTCGCAAGCGACGCTTCCGTCCCCGAACTAGTTATCGTAAGATCGAAGAAGTCGAAGAGGCCGTAGAAAATCTCATGACCGCAGACCGCGAAGCCAAAGAAAATGGTGGCAGCGTGGAATGGGATCTCCTTGATCCGAACCAAATGGATGCATCTGAGGAATCCTCCAGCGGCTCTGAAGATGAAGAAATGCCCGACGAAGTGCCGTTCTGGGACCCCAACGAAGCAGAAGAAGTCGACGCAGATGAAATGGCCCGTCTAATGATGGAGCAGCTCGGCCAAGATGATGACGACCTTTTCGGTGCAGATCCCACTGCAGGCGCCGCAACTTCTCATGACGTCGCCATGCACGCTCTCGGCTCTGATGCTGCTGGTCCACCTGCCGAGACTCCTGCTTCCACATCCAACGCAGAAACAGAATCCGCGGACGATGCGGATGGTGACGCGGAGTCAGATGATGAGGAGATTGACGAGGATGCACTAGCAGCGCAGCAGGAGTTGGCGCAGCAGAGGGAAGAGATTGCCGAGCTGGAGAAGGAGTTGCAAGCCGCGCAAATGCAATATAACAATACGCAGAATGCCCTGTTCAAGCAAAGGGCGTTGGCGAAGATCAAGATGCTGCAGAACGATCTAAACCTCAAGAAAGCACAGATTGGTGAGGAGGTCGATTAGTTGAGAGGTTTTGGGTTCATTATTGGACCTTAATTATCTAGCGGGGAGTTCTCTTCGGTGAACTTAGGTTCCTGATATTGCGTGGTCTTTGGACCGTTATGGTCTTTCTTATTACTCTTGTACGAACATTGCATTTATTTGGCGTTAGGATGACATCGTATTCAACCTTCCCCGGGGTGAGGCAAGGTATACGTGAGGAGTGGGTATTCCTCAATAGATTCAATCGGCAATACGAAATGGATTTGAAATGTATCTCTCGATTCCGTTGCTATCATTGTGTATTCTACATGTATATCATAACATCATCTTATGAAGCCAAACCTGCCTCCATGAACCATCCATCATCGATCTACAACTTACTCTCTTCCTTTTCGCCAATGACGTTCAAAAAAGCAGTATGCACATGCTCCGTCAAATCCGCGGCCTGAAGCGAACGACCCTTATCCTTAAACGCCAATCTCGAGCACTCCCTCGTGATAGCAGAGCCACCATACGCCGCAAGAGCCAACGTCTCCGAAGGTTCCAAATCCCCCTCATGCTCCCAAATCTTATCATGATACGCCTTCCGATACGCCAATAGGGTCGCCAACGAACCCGTCAACGTATCCCCCTGCCCACCACTCCTCTTCAAACCGCCCTCCCCCTCCGAAATAAGTGTATGCTCCCCGTTACTTATATAATCCTTCGCGCCCTTCTGAATAATCGTCACCCCACCAAACGCCTTCGCAAGCTTCGAACATAATTCCGTTGGATCCCCCTCATTAACATCGACACCCTTGGCCTTGGCTAACCGTCCAAACTCTACCACGTTTGGCGTAAGTATGCATTCTGTACAGCCATCCACGAGTTCCGGCCGTGTTTGCGCAAGGTATAATCCATCGGCGTCGAGTACGAATGGGATACCTTGTTTACGTGCTTCTTGGATGACGCGTGCACATGTATCTTGCATCAGTTTGTCGCGGCCGAGACCGGGACCTATGACTATGACGTGGAGACGGGAGAGCATGCCTACTACTTCGCTGTAGACGGTTTCGGGGGATTCGGTTTGGAGGAGGTTTTTGGATTGCCGCATGTACGGGTGGACCATTAGGTTTGGGGAGTAGGTTTTTATTACTTGGCCGGCACCTGGTTCGCAGATGACGTGGGACTGGGTGTATGAGATGTTAGTTTGGATTGGATTGCTTTTCTTTGGTTTGTATGGTGGGAATACGTACCATGTCTGCGCCTAGTTTTGCGGATGCCATGGCTGAGAAGTAGGGTGCGCCGGTGTAGTCTTCACTTCCTCCTATTACTGCTACACGGCCTAGTTGACCTAGATATAAATGTTAATACGTATTCAACTCTGCAATAGAAGAATAAACCGTACCTTTGTGGAAGCTTTCAAGCATTGGTGGAATCATCTTGTAGACCTTTCCCAAGATCTCTTTTCTTGAAGCGTTCGCCATGATGAAAGTATTCCTCAGATTTCTAGAAAGCAAAAGAAAACAATAAGAAAGTCAATTTTTCCGTTTATTCAGAGGATGCGAGGGAAATGTCGGAGTAGAGGAATTGCTATGCTGGGTGTGAACCTAGGATGGTTGTTTTTTTTTAAGCTTTTGCCATTGTACAGGGTCATGGATGAGGTCATGCACGAGTCATATTTGCGGGGAGTGACATGCCCCACTGAATATCGGATCATGCAGTCGTAGTTATGTAAGTGGTGTAACTAGCGGGTTAGACATCTCAAAAACAACGTCAGTTATCTTAGCTAGATTCATATACCCCTGTTCCGATTTGTGTTTCTAAATTCAATGGTACATTCATTGAGTGATATACACATAAAATGCATGTCCTATCCAACGCCAGAAACAAATGATTTCCCATATAAACACCGGCACCATCAGTGCTCATCGAATGCGAATATGCTCGATTTCAATCGCAGCTTTTGGAACTGCGTGTTCTATCCTTTGCCATTCCCCGTTGAATGCATTGATAAGCCAAGTGCTTAGTTCTAGAAAATATGTTAGCTAGTACTTTCATCTGTTACACTGAGAGCACCTACTATCGTAAACAATCCTGTTTGCATTATGGAAGTAAATGCTGTGGTCCGAATCAGGGAACACATGAACATCATAATTCTCAATATTTGCTAGGTTCAGACGATCGAGGAGTGTTAGCGAGTTTTGCATATGAACATTGTCGTCCGCAACACCGTGCATAAGAAGGAATCGAACATTCTTTCCGAGGGACTCGACGTCATGAATAGTGGAATTTTCGTAGCCCCCGGAATTATGTTGTGGAGTATGCATGTATCGCTCCGTATAGATTGAATCTAATCATAGTTAGTATATACGGAAGATAAATGCAAGAGACCTACTCACCATAAAATCTCCAGTCAGTGACTGGAGCGACCGCCATTCCATACCTAAAGGTCCTTCCTGCATCCATTTCGAGGGTCTTGAGAGTCATGAACCCACCAAAGCTCCAACCCCATATGGCTATGCGCTCGTCATCAACATACTTTTTCTTCGCCCACATTTGAGCAACTGAGATTTGATCGGAAGCCTCGTAGTACCCGAGATTACCTCTCGTGATACATCTCAATTTCCTACCAAGATATCCAGTACCACGTCCATCGACAGTGACAACGATATAACCAAGGCTAGAGGCAACGTAGGCCTGGAAATCAATGTGGAATCTCTTGTCGACCATTTGCGAACCAGGGCCACTGTATTGGTAGAACAACACTGGATATTTCTTCTTCGGATCGAAATGTGGAGGCCTACGCTCTAGAACGTTCAGCTCATAGCCATCCACATTCACTGTTTGATACGTGAAAAGTGGGAGTTCGTGCTCTCTTGCCATTTTCTCCAGTCCATGGTTCTCCTCAAGGGTCTGCTCAAACTTGTCTTGGTTACTAGGGGTGTTGACTACCTTTTGCCAGGGAATGCCGGGTCCGTTATAGCTAAGCAATGCATAACTGCCGCCAGCAGAAAAAGAAGCGTCGTAATACCCCTCCTTGCTTGTGTCGGTTATGGCCTTGAGATCCGTTCCGTCCAATTTCACAGAGTAAGCGTGTCTCTGGATCGAGCTTTCTTTCGTCGCACTGAAGTACACGAGGTTATTTTCAAGGTCAACTACTGAAGGCGCATCTACCACCTCCCACGTGCCGGAAGTTAGTATGACTGGGTTGGGGTTGTCCAAGGGTGTGAAGTAGCCAAGGTGGTCATATCCCTCGTGGATAATGGTGTCAACGTAGCCATCGTGGTTGCGTCCCTTTGCCGGGTCTGATGGTACAAATGTAGTCTTTTCGGAGACTTCGAACCATCCTCCGTCGAGAGCCGCTACATCAATGGTTCTAACTGTCTTTCCAGTGCGGCGTTCAACGTCCATAAGAAGAACCTTGAGCACATCGCTTTCACGGTTGGTTTCGCGTACTATGACTTGCTTGCTCCTGCCCGCCCAAACGATTTCAGTAATGAGCCGGTCGTCGTCTGCAAAATCATTTTCAATATCGACTTCGAATAGTTCGTGTCGCGCAACATCATAGAAGCGTAAAGTAACAATGGGGTTCGGAGCTCCAGCCTTGGGATATTTGATGTCACGGACCTCGGGATAGTTCTCTTCTCCGGGTTCAGGTTCTTTGCCGCTGGGCCGAGACAAGAAATATTGAACTGGGAACGTAGGCACAGCGGACTCATTGGTTCGCAGAAACGCGATATACTCTCCGTCTTCTGACCACCAAGTTGCACTGTTTCCACTGAAGACTTCTTCTTCGTAGACCCAGTCGGGAACACCATTGAAGAGTTCAGATCCACCATCAGCTGTTATCCGAATCACTGTTTCTGAATCTAGCCTTCGCAAGAACATATTATTATCCCGCGTGAAGACAATAGCATCAGACTTCGGGGACCATGAAGCAAGTTGGACTTTCTCATCTGGTCTCGCCGGGTCTAGCGGTTGGGCGGTCTGAGTCTCGACATCGAATATGTAGTAAACCCCAATAAAGGAATGCCTCCAGTTCTTCTCCTTCTCGGCAAGGACAAGTACTTTCTTGAAATCCTTGCTGGGCCAGGTATCGCTGGGATTGACGAATTTATTTCCAACAAAGAACGTCTGCTCCTTCATAAGTACAGTTCTTGTATCCGATGCAGCTAGGTCTCCTCTATGCCTGATGTCTTCGACAACAAGATAGTCTCCGCCTGCACGTTCTCCGCGTTCAAGCAGGAGACCATCTTGGCCATCTGGTCCGGCAATCCAGGATACACTCTGTCTTCGTGGCGACCAGGCTCCCGTAAGGACTTGTTGTAGTGTAACCTTCTTTCCCGAGCCTCGCGACGCGGTTGCAAGAGGGTCGTGGGGCTTGGTTGACGCGTGGTGATAGCTTCCCCCCAGAATGAAGGACAGCAATGCAAGCGCCCAACCGATTGCGCATATTATTCCGATTATCCAAAGCAGACGTCGTGCCTTCTTATCGACCGGCTTGACATCTTGGAAGCGGTTATCCTCAAGATCGAATGGCTCATCGTCGGGGTAAGCTTTGGTGTGGTCATCTCGATACTTCTCGTTCGTGTGAGAGGGGGTCGTGCCGTTGGCTGCGTTTTCGTTGATGCGCTCTAGAACGAGGGAGGTCGTCGAAACCGAGGATACGGATGCATTGGACGCATCTTCGGAGGTCCGCACCGTTGACTCGTCTCTAGTGAGAGGTTCGGTCTCCTCGTCGTTGATAGCTCGCTCGCGCGGCATTTTGGGCAGGCTTATAATGCAATCGCTACGTGGATGTTCATGTTAGATCCGATCAGCACCGGATATATATGTGTCTGTCCTTGGGCAATCAAGAGCGGTGGAGGCGTGGCTACGTGGGACAAGTGGTCGACCCCTTCGACTGTTCGAGGCATTGGCTGTTGGATGAATGGCGCCCGCTAGCGAGTCATCCAATCAGGACCATTCATGGTTAGAGCGTGCACACTATTCACCACCTAATTCGAAATAAAGGATGTTTCCAAAGGTAATCCCAATAGCCCGTATGGCTTGTTTATTTAAACATTGTATGAAGAATCTATTACTACAATTTTCTTCCAATTGCAAATGGGTATCCCAAATCTTGCATTTAGTTCCACGGCCCCAGTTTAGCTTCAAGACGCCTTGATTTCCTGTAGATGGCCCTGCAGGACTTACTCGTGTAAACTGAAATCGTGCATTCTCGCACCTCCTTGATTTCGTATAGTTGGATGAGTAGGTTTGTATGTTGGATATGGCGCATCTTAAGACGGCAAAGGACTGTGAAGTCGTTAGCATCAACCATTGGAAGGGGGCGTGGAGCACAAACCCCAAGTAATCCTAGTAGTACGCTTGTTAGCTAGAGCTCTGTATCCGCTACTATTGGGTAAACTTACCTCTTTGATGGTCCCAATAGCATAAGTTTTATCCACCTCATGGCGCAAGCCTTTGATCTTAATACGGATGGTCGTACCCTTTTCTATCACTTGCTCACCATCGTCCGTCCATTGTGGCGGCGTCGCATTTGCGTCAAACCTGATTTCGGAAGGAATCATCTATAAGACTAATAAGTACGTGCATGTGGAGTTGCAGAGCAATACGAACCATCCTACCCACGAAGGCCTGAAGGGATCCGCAGTCGACGAAAAATCCGGCGCGAATTACAGAAGTCACTACTCCATCGATCTAGAAATCCGTTAACATCACCAGTTCGTTGAAGTTTAGATGGTAAAGACGTACAATCTCTCCGCGGAAGGGTGCCCATACTACAGCTTTGTAGTGCACGACGTATTCTGCGTAACCGCTACCTGGAATGACCTGTCCATCGGATATTTCAAAAGCATCGAGAATGCATACGATTGTGTATTTGCCCGTATTAGAACCCTCCTCCTTTGTAAGGAGCTCTCGGTGAATGTGTGATCGGATCAGAGGGCCGAAGTAGGAAGGATGGAGCTGGATGGTTTTCTCGAGCTCTTTTAGAAAGAACATCTTGTCGGAGGAGAGTGGTTCGGTGGCGCGTGAGTAGTTCGTGGATCACAGTCTCACTACCTAGGTAGATGGTGAATACGGTGATGCCTTGTAGATCGATCAACTTCGACGAGGTTTCCTCCACCGCGCGCAATATAGACGTCTCTTTCACTTTCGATATTCCACCGCCTGCGCGAAAAGCGCTTTGTTCAGTCTCACCCGCTGCCTCGAATCGCGGTTCTCTTAAGGTCCGTGTTAACAGCCCATGTACCCGGCGCCTCCTCCAGCGGGGGATGCGGGCTTCGTCGTTCGGGTTCGAGGAGTTCGTATGTGGTGTCGGTGGGAGTGGTTGGGGTTCCTAGGTCGAGGGCGCAAATGGCGGAACCTGCAAGTATAATGGCTGCTGGTGAAAGGTCGAGCTTCGAGAAACGGAAAGCAGGGGGCGGCCCTAGTTTTCTCCGTGATCATGTGAAAATAGAGTTAGCGGGCCGGTGGGTCCCAGCAAATCCGCGGTAACTTGCCGACCCCGACGCAACGCTCAGAACTATTCACGGAACCCTCGCAACTCTTTCCACTTGCTGTCACGATCCGCAAGCATCCTATCACTCGACGTCGTGGAATAGCCGACTTGCTTCGTTGCCGTCGTTAAATAATGCTCCCGCCCTCTCCACGGTCATAACCCATCGGTTCTTTGTCGACTTTCTAACTCCACCGCATCCGTCAATATGGCTCTCAACCTCGAGAAGCAGCTCGTATTTGTAGGTCCCGCCCACTCGAAAAATGGCACTATGGCAACTGACTTTATTAGTATGGGGCTTATCACCACAATTCAGTATGCTACACACCATACTATATTAAACCCCGCAAGCCTTGACTAACCGTCATAACTTGTAAAAGGTCAATATCGGGATCCATGTCACCTGTGTCCCGATCCTTATGGTGACGCTTATGCTTCTTGTAGGTCTTCCCTAATCCTGCCATGTCACTTCTCAACTGATTCCTCCAAGGCGACCAATAGTCCCGCCGTTCCACTCCCTCCATGGCTCCAGATACCGCATGTTCCATTAAACCTTGGCATTACTGCATCATTTTTGTATTCGATACTATACATCCTCATGGAACCGGTGGCTGGAATCCTGGTTGCGCCATTCATTATTGGGAGCACAGCATTCTCCAGTCATTTGACCTCAACCTACGGGGCAATAGTCAACTATTGGGCTATTGGCATAAACGTCGCCGCTTGGATATTGCAAATCGTGGGCCACCAAAAGTATGAAGGCAGAGCCCCTGCTTTCCTCGACAACATCCTACAGGCTCTCTTCCTCGCGCCATTCTTCGTCTGGTTCGAAGTCCTATTTTTCCTTGGCTATCGTCCGGAATTGAAGAGTCGCTTGGATCAAGCGGTCGAGAAGGAAATCAAGAGGTTCAAGGCTGAGAAACAGGCGGGGTCGAATGGTTCCGCCAACGGAAAGAAGGAATTGTAGATGGTTTTCGAATGGTACCCATGGTAGAGATGTTTGGGTAGTGTCGAGATTGCAAATTCTACCGTAGAGTTTAGCTACGAGAGGTCATTTTTGGTAGGAATTAATGGTCAATGTCGAGTCGTAGTCCTTAACTGATTAGGCTCGGACGTGTGTAAGACTGCACTTGACTATTGAATCCTACTAGAAGTTTCCCACCATAGTCGAGCTTGCACGGTACCCCAAAAAGTGCTATTAACTTTGTGGATGACGATGACTATTTGGGTTGTCAGGATATAGATTGAAGGTGGTGTTGGTAATACCTTTGAGGTGGAGGATTGGATATGGGCACCTATGCTCAAACTCGATATGGATCTCAATGGTGTGCGATTCCTTTAAGCAATGTAAATGTTGCGAAGGTCGGGCAAGAATACCAGGAAGCGCGTATTTCCTTTTCTCTAATTTTCTCCCTTCTATGCATAGCTTGGATTGTTATAGTTGTCTTGTTCAATGATACACAATAAAGAAAATGTTCATCATTGAGGGGTTCCAAAGGACGATCTAAGATAAGATGTAAATGATAAAAAAGGACATGAGCTCTGCTTCTTCTATCATGACGTCCAACGCCAGATTTTTGATCATAGATGCACAGCGATATCATCTTCTAGACGTGATTGTAGCACAGCATCCACCGACAGATACCCCTCAGTGCGTCACGGGGCAGAGGTGTGTTGAACTGCTTCTCGGTGGTGGGCTTGGCGCTTAGGTAAACTACCCGAGCTTTGCATCTGCCCGCTGGAGCGAAGGAGGTTACAACTTTTCTCTTCCCCCAAAGCTTCCATCTCTTTTCACCCACAATCTCCCCTCTTTTCCTTCTGCATCAATCTCAATTGGTAGCAGAGCTATCCGATTAGCTTCTTGAGCTTCACAAAATGTTCTCAAGGGCCATCCGTCAGTCGAGCCGCAGGGTCGCTGCAATCTCTGCTTCCGGCAGGATTGCTTCGGTGAGTCCATCCAATATACCCTCAATGGCTATCCTATTCCATTTCGCCATCATCGACAGCCTTTCCCCCAGTCTTCCTACAACAATTGCATGTTGAGAAGGTCTGTTCCGATGCTGGATGCCGTCGCAATGGAAGGGGAGCTCTTTCTATAGAGCCGAGCACTGACCGATTTTTCTTCGCGCATCAGACCCGAGCCACTCCAGTCGTCTTCAACGCCTCCACGAAGTCGATTCGAAGCTACGCCTCCGATGCCAAGGCTGCTCCTACCGAAGTTTCTTCCATCCTCGAGCAGAGGATCCGAGGTGTGCAAGAGGAGGCTGGTCTTGCTGAGACCGGCCGTGTCCTTTCCGTCGGGTACGCTACAACATCACATTGGCATCAGGGATCATCTCAAAAAAGGACTGGAATTGACGTTTGGTCTCTAGTGACGGTATCGCCCGTGTCCACGGCATGAGCAATGTCCAAGCCGAGGAGCTTGTCGAGTATGCCTCAATTTTCCCCCATGTCTTGGCACAACCCCACGACTAACCACCACACAGGTTCGCCTCTGGTGTCAAGGGCATGTGCATGAACTTGGAAGCCGGCCAAGTCGGTGTTGTGCTTTTCGGTTCCGATCGTTTGGTCAAGGAAGGCGAGACCGTCAAGCGTACCGGAGAGATTGTATGGACTTAATGAATCTGGAGGATCTATATAATTGCTAATATGGCTTGTAGGTCGATGTTCCAGTTGGAGAGGCTCTCCTTGGCCGTGTCGTCGATGCTCTCGGAAACCCCATTGATGGAAAGGGTCCCATCAAGACCACCGAGAAGCGCCGTGCTCAGCTTAAGGCTCCCGGTATCTTGCCCCGCCGTTCCGTCAACCAGCCTGTGCAAACTGGCTTGAAGTCCGTCGATGCTATGGTTCCCATTGGTCGTGGCCAGCGTGAGTTGATCATTGGTGACCGTCAAACCGGAAAGACTGCCGTCGCTCTCGACACCATGCTCAACCAGAAGAGATGGAACAACACCAACGACGAGACCAAGAAGCTCTACTGTGTCTACGTCGCCGTTGGTCAGAAGCGTTCTACCGTCGCCCAGCTGGTCAAGACCCTTGAGGAGAACGATGCCATGAAGTACTCCATCGTCGTTGCCGCCACCGCCTCTGAGGCCGCTCCTCTCCAGTACCTTGCTCCTTTCACCGGTTGCTCCATGGGTGAATGGTTCCGTGACAACGGCAAACACGCCTTGATCATCTACGACGATCTTTCCAAGCAGGCCGTTGCCTACCGTCAAATGTCTCTCTTGCTCCGTCGTCCTCCTGGGCGTGAGGCTTACCCTGGTGATGTCTTCTACCTCCACTCCCGTCTTCTCGAGCGTGCTGCCAAGATGAACGACAAGCACGGTGGTGGCTCCCTCACTGCCCTCCCCGTCATTGAGACCCAGGGTGGTGATGTGTCTGCCTACATTCCCACCAACGTCATTTCCATCACTGACGGTCAGATCTTCTTGGAGGCTGAGTTGTTCTACAAGGGTGTCCGACCTGCCATCAACGTCGGTCTGTCTGTCTCTCGTGTCGGTTCCGCTGCTCAGCTTAAGGCCATGAAGCAAGTCGCTGGTTCCTTGAAGCTCTTCTTGGCTCAATACCGTGAAGTCGCTGCTTTCGCCCAGTTCGGTTCTGATTTGGATGCTGCTACCAAGCAGACCCTCAACCGTGGTGAGCGTCTCACCGAGTTGCTCAAGCAGAAGCAGTACTCTCCTATGGCCGTTAACGAGATGGTTCCTCTCATCTTCGCCGGTGTCAACGGTCTCCTTGACAACGTCCCCGTCAACAAGATCCTCCAGTGGGAGTCTGACTTCCTTGCTCACCTCCGCAGCAACGAGTCTGAGCTCTTGGCCCAGATCGACCGGGAAGGTGCCCTTAGCAAGGACCTTGAGGCCAAGCTGAGGGACATTGCCACATCCTTCACCAAGTCGTTCGTATAAGCGGGGAGCTAATCGGAGTGGGTACTCTTTAACAGGTTCTGGGTAAATGTGCTGATGGATTTCCGCATAGATGTATAATAGAAGATGCGTTGCTCGCCATCAGCTGTTGCAATATGGAAATTGTCTCAGTGCATGTGTTCTCACATGCAAAACTCTAAAATTCACCATCCGCGTATCCCTACCCTCAATTTCCTTATGTCAGCTGTTGATGCGCTCCTCTGTTTTCTTGGAAGCGGGACGGAGGTGCATTGAGGACCCTGTATTTATGCCAATCTCAGTTTTCTTGTTCAGTCATTTTCCCTATATTCACCGTGATGTCTGGACGTGTGATGCCTGTAATTTCCTCCCTGAGCCAACAATATAGTTTTCACCGCTACATGCGCAGTCATATGACGTTGTATCAGGGCTAATGAACACATGGTGTTGGTGAATGAAGCGTTTGACATGCGTTGATTGTAAGTATTTGCTGTCCAATCCTGTGCCACTCATTCCAACAATTAAAGTACATAAAATGTCCTACACAAACATACAGTTTTCTACAAATTCTTCAGAAAGTAACCTCCAGATGGCTCAGCAAAACGAAATGTCCGGATTCCTCAAACGCCTGCAACAGCGGCTGTATTATCGTGAGGCGCAGACTGTTACCGACAGCCAGCAACCCGCCATCGAAGCTTCTACAGAGGATCCTACATCTATCCAAGGTAGTGGACCGCAGGCGGGTGAACACATCACGATCGATAAAAAGAGCCACGACAAAGGAAGCCAGACCAAGGACGTCGAGCATGATAAGGAAGAAGCATCCAAGGCAGGAATGCCTCCTACCCGCACCAACAAGGGCAAGAGCAAAGCGACAGAGGTCGAACCTAGTTTCATCATCCCAGAACTCGCCCACCTCATTGATTCGAAGCCGGTTGATCCAGCACGGTCAATGAAGGACTGGTCGCTGTATACAGACAATCATCCACCACCATCTTATTATTACCTTTCGACAGGAACCGACGAAGCAGGCCCTGCATATGGCACCCGTAACCAGCGACAACGTCTCTGTGCCTCTCCGGAATCTGATGGTCTAAGGTAAGAGAAATATAGCTTATACACTTGATTCCGAGCTTTACTTACCTTTGCTTGCGTCGTAGGGAATACTATACATACAATGGTCGACGAGAAGCCATGGCCGGACTACCAGAGCCACAGCAACACCTACAAGCTCGTCTTCAAGCCCAGGGAAAGATTCACGGCGGTAACAATGCACCTCCAACCTCCCCCGTTGATACATCCTCCGAGGGAAGCATATCCCCGAAGACGATGCCAAAGAACCATCGCCCTAGCCTACCACTCAGGCGCATCAACAGCAATCTCTACATCAACTTCGCAACTAACGAAGAATTCGTCTTTATCCCTACCTCTGGAGCTTCAACCCCAACATCCCACCTCTGCCATATCGAACTTGCTCTTGAAACAGCTCGGAAGCTTATCTACGATCTCCATGGCGAAGTCGATAAGACCCGTACCGAGAAAGAGGATCTAGAACTTGAGATGGTGAAGCGTGATGGGGATAACAAAGATATACGACAGGTTCTTGATTTCGCAGCCGCAGAAGTCAAACTGCGAGAGAAAATCCTCGAGGATCAGAATACGAGGATCCGCGAGTTGAAGAAGGAAGTCGAGGACCTAAAAATCGCTGCTAATTACGGCGTTCATCTGCTCGAGAAAACGTATAGACGGGAGTGGGAGCTTCTGAGGTGGGTGAGGGGTCTCAAGCAAGTGAGGAAGGAGAAGAAGAGGAGGGCGAGGTGGAGCTGGCTTAGGGGTTCGAGGCGTGGGGGTAATGCTGCGAGTGGTGAACAGTCTCGAAGCCCTAGTTCCATTCTGCCTAGTCACTGGCCTAGTCCTCCTGGTACACTGTATGCTAATAGTGACCGACGGTCTGAGAGGCGCGCGTCTGTGGCTAGTGAGACTGCTAGTATTGCATCAAGGGACATCGACTATATCAATACGATGGCGGATCGGAATACCACGGCTTTGGCGGAGGGGGTCGCGAAGATGGTGAAGTTGGTTTCGATGTGTAAGGGGATGGCGACGCGTATCCAAGGGGGCGAGGAGAAGAAGTTGTGAAGGATTGAAGGGGCTGCATGGATTTGATGGTACACTTAATAGCTTGTAACATTTAGATGTGATGATAGTGCAGGTTATAGCAAGTCAGACATGAGATAGTGGGGATAGGACGGAAGTAGGAATTACCAAATGCTGATAAGGGTTTATTTTGAACTGTGAGAAACAAACAATGAAGTTTGTCCCTCGTTGTACTATACAAACCGGATACCTATGTCTACTGCCTATTGGTGAGAACAAGAAGAAGAGAATAAGAGAGAAAATAGTTAATCTGCCATGATGGGGGT
Organism: Rhytidhysteron rufulum CBS 306.38; assembly: GCA_000467735.1. Taxonomy (NCBI): domain Eukaryota; kingdom Fungi; phylum Ascomycota; class Dothideomycetes; order Hysteriales; family Hysteriaceae; genus Rhytidhysteron; species Rhytidhysteron rufulum. Next base: position 2,343 of record AJFL01000829.1, on the reverse strand, counting down.
AATCTCATTTCCCAGAAAAGAAGCACAATCAGTGTTAACGCCATGCTCGGAATACTAATGCTTTGATGGTAAACAAGCAATGTCCGCCCCGGCACCAAAGTAATGCAGATAATAGATCATTCATCAAACAGTCTGAACTCCACTCACCCAAACCCATAACCAATCATAACGCCAACCCAAAAGAAGAATAAGTAGAAGAGAGAATGGATGGGGTGTGGATGATTAATACTTGCGCTTGGTCTTTGCAGCCATCGCAAGTAGCTTTCGTTTACGTTCCTCCTTTTCTCTTTTATGTTCATTTTCTTCTCGAAGTGCTTCTGCATCCTCACGTCGAGCTGCAGCCAAGGCGAGCTGCTCTTCCTGTTCGACGTCCCATACACCCCCTTCCATATCGGAGGAACCATCCGAGTCGTAATCTTCTTCTTCATCCATTTCATCAAGATCAGACCAGCTAGCATATCCGCCATACCGTCCGGACTTGTCCTTCGCCTTAGACTTGGCTGATACTGAAGAGCTTCGACCTTTGTCGGTTCCGGGTGTGGGTTTATTAATTGTTCCTGATTTTGCAGTGCCCTTGTACGCAGGCTCTGCAGCAGCAGCCTTTGGTCGCATTGTACCCTGGTATCCTAGATCTGCCGGTTTTCTTTTTTCTTTCCCGACATCAATAGCCTTGCCTTGAAGAGTGTTCGAGGGCTTTGATCGATCATTAAGCACTGCACTCTTGCCTTTTCCTGGTGGTCCGGCTTTGGTAGTGGTCTTAGCTTCCTCCTTCAACCTTAACCTCTCTTTCTTTGTTAGGATCTTGGGGGGTTCGACCTTTGCTGGGGGGGCAACAACTTTTGTTTGCTGTGCTTCCTTCGCTCTTGCCATCATTGCTGCGTAGGATCCTGGACGAGGTGGAGGACCGGACTTTGCTGCAGAAGTGGATGCGGCGGATCCGGTACTTGCCTTGGAAGCAGACTGTGGAGCGGCATCTGGCGCCTTTGTAGATCCTTGAGCTACCTTTGGAGGAGCACTTGCTGGCTTAGGGGCCGTACTCAATGGCCTGGGAGTCTTGGATAATGCTGCTGTCCCGCGATACGGGATAGCACTTGTCGGGGTGGCGACCTTGGGCTTTGTCGGATCCGTGCCAGGAGCAGGACGAGCTGCGGTGTTCAAACGAGCAAGCGGAGGAGGCGCATCTTTGCGTTGGACCTTTGATTGTGTATTCTCCGGCTGTCCTTCTGCCTTGCGTTTCAACGGTTGTGCGAGGGTCGCGCTATTCGAGGCATTTGCTTGGCTAAGAGCGGGCTTTGTGACTTTTGAGGGCTGCGCAGGCCGGGCGACGGGCGTGCTGGACCGGTGGGCGGCGCTGGGGTCGATATTGGAAAGTATGGAAGTGAGATACTGGAGTGGCGGTCAGTTGGGGAGATTGGGCCAGCGTGTCCACTTGACTCACACTCATGTTGAATCAGGGCTGTTTGACTCAGTACTACCGGTCGTGTCGATTTGAAGGCAAGTTTGACATCGCTGGGTTGGAGCGAGATGGAGGAAAATGGAGAAGAAGGCGGAGGGGCGGGCAGAGAGCGGTTTATATAGCCCGGCACAGGCCCCGACGCAGCCAGAGGGAAAGAGTGGGAGAAGTGGCGTGGACGTTGGGGACGGCCAGCCAGGCTTTTTGAAGGACTTTGGACTGCCAGTCACGTGGCTCCTGGCATCATCCTTTCTCCGGACCCCGATACGCTAGATCTCCTTCCGGTTTAGCGCTGCTGCCGCCCACAACGACTTCTCCCTCTCCATTTGCTTGAGTCGAACTTTTCTTGATCCAGTCATAAAACCATCCACCGAGAACCTGCAGTTCAGTCTCCGTCCGAACGGTGAGCAACCCTCTTCCTGCGCATTCTCTCGTTGCATCGCCAGCTAATTGTCGCCCCAGGTTAAATCGATTGCACTCCTGTTCTTTATATACCACAAATCATCAAAATGAAGCACCTCGCAGCTTACCTCCTCCTCGGCCTTGGTGGAAACACCTCCCCATCTGCCGCCGACGTCAAGGTACGCGACACTTGAAATCGCAGAGGAAGAAGTGTCTAAACTCACTGGATTGCAGAGTGTTCTCGAGTCTGTTGGTATCGAGGCTGACGACGAGCGTCTCGAGAAGCTCATCAGCGAGCTTGAGGGCAAGGACATCAACGAGGTATGGCTCTGGAATATCCGCTATGCCTTTACGCACAGCATAATCAAGAAACTAAGCTGACTGAATGCGCAACAGCTCATCTCTGAGGGTTCATCCAAGCTCGCCTCCGTCCCATCTGGTGGTGCCGGGGGTGCTGCTGCTGGTGGCGCTGCCGCTGCTGGCGGTGC
>AJFL01000828.1:0-10675 GCA_000467735.1 Rhytidhysteron rufulum CBS 306.38 | reverse complement strand
CTCAGGGTGCATGGCCATAATAGAATCAATTAATCAATCAAGCCTACGAACCCTAAAGGTAATTACTTATTTTATCACAAAAATTTTTATAATCCAGCTGCTGCGGCTCGACTTTTCGAGAAGGGCAAAGCTGAATTGCGGAGGCAGTTCGTTATTTATATTACCGATTCTCGATAAGCAGTGCTCAATACCAAATGGTTCCCACCATTATTCTAAGGATGCACTTAAACGTCAATCACTTGGCGATGTCTCCATGATATAGCCGATGCTATTAGAAACTTAAGTGCCGTTGATGGTCATGCCGAGACGTCCCACTTCGATACATTTCTAGAAGTATTCGCCTGCGACTTAAAACGACCTTCTAAGGTGGGGCATTACCCAACGTTTTACAATTCAAATTTACGGATATGTTCTACGATCTGGCTCTGAGATGGATCCATTCAAATCTATGACAACGGTGTTTTGTCAAGGTATGCTCATACCATTTCAAGTGTTCAGGTTTGGGGCATATATATAGCATTGCAAAACAAGAAACTAACGGTGTTATGAATAAATAAATACAACTAATCACGTCTACATATTAAAACCAAGCAACCTGAAAATAATCCACAGAAACCTCTTCCACCAAAGTACGAGCCATTTTATTTTCCATGCTCTCCTTTACAGTATCCAACGTAACTAATAATCCCAGCCTCTTCTCCCAGCGTCGTCATCACTGGTGAACTAACCGAACAAGACGCCGCCGACAGTCCTAGCAGTTTAGAGTACGCCCCCTGAAACGTATCCACGCATTGCTTCACAGTAGCAGGTCGCGAATTCACACACCCGACGTCCTCGTTGTGGATGTAGTTTACGCTACCACCGAGGGTGCCTGTTGCCAAGTTGTTATCGTCACACCTAGTATGAGTTAGCTAGCTGCTACTGTATGTTGAAGAGTGAAAAGGAGTATCTAACCCGTCCAGCCATAACTTGTTGCATATGTCTTCCACGTCCTCTTGGGTGATCAAAGGCAGTATACACTCTTCAGAATATCCACAAGCGTGCTCTCCATAGACACGAGTCGAATCAATTCCAAACCACCCTGGTTTGACGGGAGGGTCTTCGGTAGGCGGTGATGGATCTGTAGGCTCCCCACCATCAGTGCCTGGACAGGTGTTGTAATAGACATCGGCCTTGGCGTCTATAGGAAGATGAATGTTCAAGTTAGCTAGGCACAGAGGCCAAGGAAAGATACGGTTGTTTTGGAATGAGGGATCGGAACGCACCCAGGGGTATCACATGAATGAAGTCGTCTCGTCCCTTGCCGGCAATGTTTGCAAAGTGGATGTTGGGCCCCTGCGCCATGCCTCCGTTGTGCGTTATGCAGTTTGGATTCCGGCATTCCCAGGACCAGGCACTTCCGAGAGTGGGGTTTTGACCGCCGTTGTACCAGGTCTTTACTTGGCCATTTTTCTTTTCTATCCAAAGGAAGTCGGCCGCGCCATCGCCATTGATCTGAATAGTGGTCAGCGTGTTTGTTTATATGGTGATAGAAAGGTGAAAGTAATGAGAAAGTGAATATGGATATGAAGGTCGGTATGGTGGTGAGTGTGGGCATGAATATAAACCCGAATGTATACGTGAACAACTTACATCTGCAAAACGAATATTGGCACGATCCGCTCCAACGCTGAACTTCACCTGTCCAAGTTTATCCATGTTATTGTTACCGCGGTTCAACCAACCCGTTACACGACCGTCCTTTTCGATACAGAGGAAGTCCACCTTAGCTGTGATGTCTAGTTTAGTATCGGTTGCATTGCCCAGTTGGAATTTGGGGACTTACAATCACCATCAATCTAGGGGTGGATGTCAGCACAATTTTGTTTGTAGCGGCGAAATCAGGACATGGAAAAACTTACATCTGCGAGCCTGACACCCAAGTCATATAGTCCCTTTCCGTAACCTTCGGTGCAGGAGGATCCACCATTGACGATACCTTGGTCAGTGAATGTGAAGGAACCCCAGTCTTCATCCTTGCGACCAGTGTAGCCGTTTTTGAATAATCTTACCTCGCCGTTGACCTTGTTGACATGTAAAATCTGCAGATAGTTAGCATCAATGAATCACTAAGGTGGAAGATCACCATCATGGTAGGAACTTGGGATATTCTTACATCACAAAGACCATCACCATCCCAGTCACCAAGGTGCAATTCCTTCCGTGGTAGATTCAGCTTAGCGACTTGAAGATGACCTCTCCAAGTAGGCGGACTGAGCATGTTCTCGTAGATGAGAATCTCTCCCTGGTTTCCGATCCACACGTAGTCATCTGAACCAGTTCCCGTCATATCGCAGTACCTTACACCATCGCCTGTAGAACGTTTGTCAATCACAATGCTTATTAAGTGGTGGAGTAGCTGGCAGTACGTACCCTTTCGCATGGTACCTCCAGAACCTGTATTCTGCCATGCGTTGACTTTACCACCGCCAACGCCAAATGCGTAATCAGCACGTCCGGATCCCCATATGTTGCCTAGAAATACACGGTTGCGGGCATTGGCAACGCCCATTCCCGCATGCGTGTTGCCAGCACTGACCCAGTATGGCATCAGACCGACATTGTTGGCTCTCTGGTTGATCCTGCAAGTGGCGGTGAGCATGGGCTCGAGTTTGGATGAGGGGTGAATATGTATTGGAGAAGTGATTCAAGGTGGAGGAGAAAATGGCGAATATAATGTTCACTTACCAAGTATCAATCTTGCCGTCATCGTAGACGAAGAGCCAATCAGCGCGACCATCCCCATTAATATCCACGAACCCTATTACCTATGTATTAGTAACCTTTTAAGTATGACGTGAATGAGGACAGGATTAAAGGAACGGGTATACATACTAACTCCAGGCATATCCTTTTTGTTCTGACCATTGAAGATAACGCCCATATCCTGCCAGTAGCCGTCGTACTTGGCGATAGGTCCATCTTTCTGACCTCCGTTACGCCACGCGTGGATATCACCGTTGGCCAGAATGAGAACGTAGTCACAGCGACCATCTCCATCCATGTCTATAATCCGTCAGTGAATGATGAATTCAAGTTGTCCCTCAACAATGATACATACCTGCAATGCGAACGTTGGCCTGACTGAGGTCCTTGTTAGGATTTTCCATCAGTAACCCAATCTCTCGCCACTTAGGCGCGCGTCCATCACTGCCGGGTTCGTTGATCCATCCGTACATATTTCCTTCAGCACCGATACAAATGAAATCGTCTCTGCCGTCGCCATTGATCTAGGTATGTTTGAGTGATAGAGCCTAAGACGATGTGTGAATGGACTTACATCGCCGAATTGGACTCCCTTTCGTAGACAGTGGTGCTCGTAAGTACTGGTCATATCAGCGCTGAATCTGCCTTCGCCCAAGCTACGTGCGACAACTAGAGTGTGGTCATCTGCTATCCAGACAAAATCGTCGATACCATCGCCATCAAACTGCGTGTTTCATGTTAGTCAAAAAGTTTCCGCGAGCAAAGGGAATAAAACCAAGATAGGAAAACAACATACATCGGCTGCTCGCATTCCCTCAGCGTACCATGCATCATCAACGTCGTCGTCGGGCTTAGGAAGACTTGGATTAAGAATCAGACCCTTAGCAACGGACTTGTGCACATAGGTGCCATCATCCCAAATTTGGTCAGCGCCCACTTGGATTTGGTGAGGTCCATCGACTCTGTCCGGTGACTTGTCACACATTTCCGTATCACCGTCCGAACTGGAATATGTCATGTAAGCTCGAGAAGTGCCTCAATCCAACTTCTTTGACTTACTCGTCATCTACCTTTCCGTCCGGCGATGCAGCTGTGATATATCCATGAAGGGCAGCTTGAGAGATACCATTATACCATTGCGAAGCCATGTTGATGTATCCATCATCGGTGGGATGGATTCCATCGGTATTCAGCTGTGACAGCGAAACCCCGTCTCCACCGTGCATTTCCACGTATATGATCTTTCCCCCGTTTGCTTGAAGTTCAGTGACAAGGTCGTTCAGATGGTTGTTGTATGCGACGACGCAGTCATCGTGGAGAACGCTGGGTACGAGGGAGGAGAGTAGGATCGTGACGTCGGGGACATTGCTGTAGCAGGTCATGAGGAGCTGGCGCATTCTGAGCTTCATCACAGCTGGGTCCTCGGATTCTCCGCAATTGTTCGTTCCTGGTGGATGGTCAATGACGGCTAGATGTGAATGCGACAGTGATGGGTTCATGTGGAAAACCATGGCGATGACCTTGCTGTGTGCTGTCTCACGTACCTGCATTGAGGAGAATGACGTTCGGTAGGTATTCAAATGCCCCCGAGTTAATGAGATTTTGCTCGATCTCTTGAATAAACCTGCCGTACCATCCGCAATGGTCATTGTCATGCATTGTCCCACCATGCAACACTCCTACATAGTTGACCGGGTTTCCACCACCGATGAGCTGGTCGCGAAGCTGTTTGCGATACCCGTTTCCGGTTGAGGATCCTGTGCCTTGGGTGATGGACGCGCCCGCGGCCATTATGCGGAGGGAAATACCATCTTCAAAGGAACGGCCTGTAAGATTGGGCTCGACGCCGGAAGGGTGTACAAACGGGATAGCGTTGGCTATGATTCGGAGTCAGCAGAAGAACTCTAGACAGTGAGAAAGGGAAGTGAAGGAAGGGCAATGCATACTGTAGCATGATAACGAGAGTAACGAGAGGACTGACCTCTTCAGGGTCATAGGAAATGAAAACATCATCTTCAAACGAGTGCGGCGGTAAAAGAGTAAATTCTCAGGCTCTAGTTGCCATGATTGATGAAGAAGAACGCCTCATGAGCAGGTCGTGTCCCTGTTATATAACAAATATGTCGGTTTGGTAGTGCGATGGCCACAAGAATGACCAGCTGCATGGAAAGCCAACAACACGGTGAGTAGCACGATGGGTAGCATGGTGAGTAGCATCCCATTGTCGAGGCACGCGGCGTCCTGCTCTTTTCGGAGGATGGCAATTTCAAAATCACGACGGGAAAAATAAATTCAGATGCCGTTGCTACCGTCTGGTGGCCCAGAGCGTCTTTTCGGGGGACAAACATCAAGGGAGCCAAGTAGGAATGAACGATGGATGAGGAAAAAGGATGGAAAGGATCGATAGAATCAACTAAGAACGAGGCAAAGGATGTAGGCAACGGGATGACTGCCATATGTTACCGTCACTCCGGTGTTTCTTAAAACCTTACATGGATTAAGCTTAAAGGCTAATTGGACGCCGCGTGGACTGCCAAGAAAAGATTATGTTAGGCTTGGTGAAGTCAAGTAGATGAATGGCGTTGCATAACTTTTATACCTTTAGGTGAATAATTCAAAACACCCTTCTAGGCCGCATGAGATACCAGATGGAAATCAAAAGGGTCACTACCCATTAATGAGCGATAATCCCCGCAATCTCCCACATACCAGATAGTCCTCCGCAGATTTGCATGGACGCTATCGATCCTTAAGGTTGAAAATGAGTGATGTTTTTCGTAGACGAGTTACCGAGTTACCGAGACACCAAACCTTGGCATTTTTATGCAGAATCCTTCCTATAATCGTCAAACCGAACATCACCCGAAGGGCACAGCGCTTACATACAGCCACCTAACGGCACTACCCGTCTAGACTCGTTAGCCCCTTACCCAGCATACCGGTTTGCCTTGTATCCTCTCCCTACTGCTCGGAAGGATTCACGAGTGCCAAGTCCTTACGCCACCACTGAGAGTGTCTTATGCCCGCCTTGGGTGAGAGGTATAGTCGTTAAGGAATCGATTGGTCAAAATTGAACCTTTGCAGCAAAGGACCCTTGCTTGCAAAATAAGAGGTACACTATCCCCCCTGTACTGGTCGGACAGTTCTGCGCGGCGACCCTGTCATGCACAGATGGTAGACGGGATAATCCGTTCGATGCCCAAGGCCCACGCCATGATATTCTTGATTACTGCAAAGCGAAGGATGACAGCGTCGTCCCTCCCTATGTACATTTCGATACCAATGAAAAGGTAGCCCCATTTCAGTCCAGCACTGTCCAAACCAAGTAAGATCTCCTTATTGTACATTCTACCCCCCTCTTAGGCATGGAATGCATTATTTGCACATATCGCTGTGAGATTCCCACTTCAAGTAAGATTCCCACTCCATGTCCGTGGGAATGGAATCCTATCTCGGCGGAATTACTTAGATAGTACGTATCACTGCTATCCGTTTTTTCTTGAATGCAGCTTGGAATAAGCTTAAAAACTAATCAGACTGCGTCCGTTGTGCCGAGACTCTATGGATTATGGTTCTGGCCATTATCGCGGAAAGGTGAATGAAAAGGTTAGTCGTCACGGCCAACAGTCGGTGAAATAACGTACATACAACCTTGCGCCATGCCTAGTGTGTTGCTGCATCGAACCACGGAGATGCTGGGACTTGTGAATATGGATTCCTTCTGGCTATCAGATCCACCAACGCCGTATCGTGGTGAGAGCCTCCCCTATTATACAATCACTGACCAGAACGCGGAGCACTTAGAGTACAATCATCCCAACGATAACCAACATCTAAACCAAGGTCCTGTCCGTAAACTACGCAATTACTGGTGCGACAATGTGGCCATCTTCTTATGCCTCGGCACGAGTAACCCAGTGGTGCCTTAACGTTGCAACGGAGAAGGGATGATACTATAGTTGCTCCGATCCGGCCTAGAACTACCCACAACGATCACGATCCTGACAGCCTCTAGCAATTCCCACTCAACATAATTATGGATGAATAAAATTGGACACCATTCCCACACATTTTAACGGCAAACTATTGCGATACCGCGTTCAAGTCAAACACTTCAATGCTGGGAAATAACGATTAACATTATCACACGACCATTGGTCTACGGCTGTAAATGATGGGCAGTGAATCTCTTCTGGCCTCCCTTTATTCATAACTTTGATCTCGATCCTGTCGAAACTCAGTGACGGATCCACAAGCCTAACCACCTTATCTAGCTCCTCAGCCCCCTCGTCACTTCTGACTAGAATTCCAAACGTTTCGTTACTGGTTAATAATGTTTTAAATCGCACAAAGCAGGGGGGCTGTAGGATCTACTACCCCTATTTCAGATATAGCATATACCATCTATTCTTATTCAATTTATTACTAGTTTATGACTATAATAACTTTCTCTAACAAAGCGGAATTCTTTCCTGTTCGGATGTAACAAGTTCGTTTATGTTCCGCCGGCGGATTTGTGAAGACATTTTATCTCCGCATGGTCTGTGCGAGTTTGACGTTGAAGGATTTCGCGTTTTCTTGCCTAAAAAACACACCATTAGTAAGGACCAGAAGAAACTTGGTTTGCCAATAGAATAACAGCTTGTGGGTTTTGGTTAAGTGTAGTATGTCATACAGGATTCAAGAAAGTTTTTAGTCACATCGAAACTTGAGAACCGCATTCCCTTGCCAGCTGTTGGCCCTTCACATAACAAATGCCGGGAGAGTTCAATAATGTTCTTTTAAGAGATGTTCATTGCGTCTACGGCATTCTTAAATTTGCGACAAGGATCCTCCCCTTCATCTCGCCATCTACCGACGCACTATACAATTTGACGCATCTCCTCACTATTTCTATCATGGGTTTTTGATCAGGCCACTGATTTCGCCTGGTGCGAGGCAAGTTATAAACCCAGAGGATCTTGCCCCTAGAAAATGGATACGAGGCAGCAGGATTTAGATTTGGATACCAAGCGATGGACCGAGCTATAAACCCTATATCAGAACCTTTGTTCGATCAATCGACAATTTAACTTGCGACGATGAGTTATGCATAGACACATGGCGTGTGCCTAGATGTGTCCATGCAGCACATTCTGATTACCTCCGGACGGTAAACTTGCACCATATATATGGCGCTGGTTGCATGAGTAAAGAAAAAGCAGGAAACCTGGATTAACATCTTCGATAAACAGTAGGCTCATGACATAAAGGAGGGTCAATGGAGAACTAAATGCAAAATTCTGCTTACGCAACCCGTCTGGAGTCGATTAATTTGTACTTTTCATCCTTCAGCTTTATGCGTTTTATCCATGGGCTTTGCACCACTCCAACCGTTGGGCCGCGAGCGTTCCAATCCTCTCGGTCCTCCAACAGTACGTTTTGACACTGTACCTATGCAAAGCATCCCCGGACGAAACACAACCAGACTTCCGGCATTTGAAGCACGCGTACACCACTTATGGAAAGCGATCCGATATGGCCGCGAAAAAAGGAATCCAATGTTTGGACAGAAGTTGTCAATCGTTCATAGGGAGCCAATAGTTAATAGAAGTTTCTTATTTCAACCCAGAGAAAGCTTTTTCACGGTTCAAAATGAAATCTCCTAGATTCCGAAGAGAGCGGCATGCCAGTCGGAGCGAAATATAATCATAAACTAAACTCAAGAATGCTCTTTATTCATACAAATACCATGACAATCCTTCTTTGAATTCATGTGATTAGGGTTATTTTGCTTTCGTATGGAGGTCGATGGATCGATCAGCGAGTGAATGAAGTTACGATTCATCAACTCACTAAGGAGGTCAGCAAGGCATTGCGTGCTATTCATAAGCTAGGGGTCCTGCATCAGGATGCCGAGCCGAGGAATATCCTCTGGAACGACCAGCGTAGAGCTCCTATTCTGATTGATTTCAAGCGGTCGATGATTTTCGAGGAACCGAAGGCACCTAAGCCACCAAAGACCCAGCCACCTGCTGTACCAAAAGTCCAGCCTCCAAAGCCCTCCAAAGGGCCTGCAAAGAAGTCTACCATAAAGTACCTTGTTACCAATCCACCAAAGCCTAATGGGATTCCTATGCCACATGATGATAGCGACAAGGAAAACATAGTCCAGCATGTCAAAGGTGCGAAAGGAAGTCTTACGAAGCCGGGAATGGATGATACCAATACCCACTCCGCATATGACTTCAAGCCCAACCTTTCGGTCTTCGACAGTGAGGTCATCAGTATGGGAATTGAGCTAACTAGTTTGATTCCCACTTGAATAGGCTGGTGTGTCGGGGGAGCTGCAGCAATGTTTGAAAACTCCCTTGCTGTGAAGAAGAGAGTGAGCAATATTGGCTCTGGTGCTTGAACCGGAACAGTGTGAATTCTTTTAGTTCTTTGCAGTCCAAGGGTCATGAGACTCGGTTAAGTAATGGTATAGGGTATGGAAATCATGGCGGTTGGGCTGAAACCTGTATTGGCTGCTTCCTGGCTACTTGTTGATGAAGGAGGGGGCGGTCATGACTTAGAGTAGATCCATCACACATAAAATTCCTAATTGATTTGAGATCCCTTCGTGATTGTAATGTATCACGGAGAGGTTTAGAAACAGGACCACCGCCAGCAGCTGGAGAACAATACCAGGTGGTTCATTGGTCTCACTGAGTTTATTCACTAATCGAGCGACTACCTATTTCTCACTTACCAATTAACCACATCTTTAATGTTTGGGCCTATCTATTTCTTACGGAAGCTCGCCTTTCCATAACTACTCCTGGTTGGTCAACTATTTGATCATTCAATCTTTATTTACCTTATTGTTTTAAGTCACTTGTGGATATAGATTGTCATATAATATCTTTTAAGGGTACAGCAGGAGCAGCTCACCAAGAGGCCCACGTATCACCGGCGTGAAATAACTGATGGCTGAACTAACTTGACTTGTTTGCACCTTAAATAGTACACTTGATGCTTCTCCTTACGACGGGTTGTTCAGCGTACCAACGGAATTCCATCATCATCTTAGCTATCGTCCTCCAGAGCTCGTCAATCCTCTGTTCCGGATCGGCAAACCACACTTCAATAGTATACGGAAAACCTTCCGTCAGCTTAACAAATGGATAATATTTGCCCTCCGCGAGAGTGTATTCAATATGTTGGCGGTCGAAGATTTGGTATCGGAACATTCACTGTCTCGTGATGCCTTAATCACCATGGTACTATCTACCAGCTGTACTATAATTAGGTAACCGTACTAGGAAAGCGCAGTATGCGGGTGCAATCTCACTCTACCTTGTCTTTATGACATATTTGACCATCTACGACGGAGTAAATTATACATTATAAATGTGCATCATCAATGGAGGCGTTTATAGTACCGGACAAAAACACAAAGAGAAACACATGCGATACGAACGCTATATATATTACAACACAGCCGGTCAAAGACACAAGTAACTGAACCTGAGCCCATCCAACGTGCACCAGGTCCTCATTAAGATGAAGCCTTGCTGCAGCCTAAACAGTCCTCTTGGACGAGGTCAGCGGATCAATCTTCTAATCATTACTCTTCTTAAGATATGCGATTGCCTCCCACCACACAAGTCCGGAGTTCTTAAAGGAAGTGTTTCTTCAACGCATCTGTTATGGAGGAGAAGGCCTTAGACTCAACTGTTAAGATCTGATATCTATCCATGGCTTCATTTTTCGCCTTCTTGTGCAGATGATTCTAGTAGTGACCAGGAGACTTATCATAATGAGCTAATCAACCAAGCGCGTTATTGCGCGCCGATTCGGATCCACTTGACTCTGGTGTTGAATATAGGGACGCGACCTTCGATACCGCAGGCTCCACGACCAGAGCCGGGCGCTTCATATGTGAGCCATATTGGGCGCTCATGAAGTG
>AJFL01000826.1:0-10902 GCA_000467735.1 Rhytidhysteron rufulum CBS 306.38 | reverse complement strand
TCTTTCCCTTTCTGTCCCCCCCCCCCAACAAAAGTGCCACCGTTATTATTAGACCTTCTATCATCGACTCGTATTTCGTAACCTTTCAATGCTTACTCAATATCTTTTCAGCGCTCCGGCCCTGCCCGGAGCAGCGGTGGCCATCCGCCACAGCCACTGCGCCTTACCAGAGCACGGCCGTTTGACGCTGATCTAAGAGCCGCATTCGAAGCCCTACGGCAGAACGGCTTGGAAAATCCAAACCATCTAGTCTAATTCTTGTTTTCCGGTCAAGGAATAAGCTGATACTATGGGCAAGGCAAACTCGCAGGCAAGGCTGACCAACCTCCATCAAAGTATTTATATAATGCCAACGACAGGAATTGCGTATGCTTTTGTTTCACAAGCTGTGCATTCAACTTGGAGGATGTAAGCATTTATTTATCAGCAGCTTTTGCTTCCAGTCAATGCTGGAGGTGACATGCCTTTATATTTCAATTTCGGTGCCTTGTAGTCAGAAGCTTCATCCACCTTTGACTCTTCAAAAGTTTGATTTAAAAGAAGTCAGGGACGGAGTGAGGGACGGAGTTACGTCGATAATTCAAGTGGTCTAGGAGCCCAAATATGCTTCGTATACATGGCTGCATTTTGCACTTTGGTGGAGGGTCAGGAAAATACGCTGCTAACCAGCGTCCAACCTCCAAGTGTCATAAGCGTTAGGCGTTCTCTAAACCAACAGAGACCCAACCTAAGTGCCAACTTACTTCGTTCTAGCTACAGGATCCAATTTCCATTGCATAATTTCCAAGCACCAATACCCATTCTTCAAACGAACCCCATCCATCCTTTCACTGCCAACTCCCCAAGACCACATAGCCCCACAAACCCTTCTCATCAAATCATCCCATACCCACCCCCACTCTTCCTCAACAAAAACGCCTCCGCCCTCAACTCATCCCTCTGATAAACCAAACCATCAATATAAGACGTAACATACAACCTCTCCTTCTCTGAGAGCGTCAACTTCTCCACCTCCTTCTCCGCCTCCATATGCTCATACCACTCTCCAGGCTGGAACGGCGGGGCAAGAAACACTTCCTGAGGTACCTGTGCAGGTGCATATAGTTTCTTCATGACACGTCGGAGGCCAGTTGCAGTGAGGGTGTTGGGGTCGCTGGGGACGCGCTTGTGGTGGTGTTGGGGGGTGGGTGCTTCAAGCTAATGGACGTCAGTCCTATGCACGGTATCATGAACAGCGTGGATAGATTGATGTGGCGTACGGGAATACCAAGATTACCGCCCTCTACGTGCATTTCAGCGAATCTAGTCATCTTGCCATGGAGTTGGAGTGGAGAAGGGATTCGACGCGTTTTGGTGCTTCGGATTGATTCCATTGATGCGGCCGCTAGGTCCTCTATTTTTGGGGCTCGACGCAAGCGCGGTGTGCTTGAGGTGGAATAGCTTTCGGATGATAAAGCTGATTGTAGATAAGGTGGTCTGTATAGCTCGCCAGCTGCTCGCTGTGCGAAAGTACGACGTTCGGTCATGCTAGTATGCGAAACGAATGAGACAGGATTGGGTTGGTCTTGGATGGTGATGTCCTGTGAGGTGAGGTGGATTGTAAGTAGAATGGTTCAAGTAGACGTGCGGCGAAGGAGAGTGAATAGCTGTAATAAGGACCGAGAGTGAGTCTCAAAAGTACAGTGAATGAGAAGGACATTATGAGAGGGGCATTTGAAAAGTATCCTTCACTTGCTTTATTCGTTCCGTCGTGATATAATTTTATGATAGTTGTTTTGATTTCATACATGTGTTGATATCGTTGATATCATGTGCACAGACCCCAATCGATGAGATGTAAACAGTGAAGGGTTATTTAAACAATGTCATCGTGAGACCTATACAATTTAAAAATACACCTACTTATTAATCACCTAACCCTTTGCGTTAGAGATGATAGCATTTGCATATTTCGCACGTTGTCCACCAGCTGAAACGCCCACGCCAGAAAAAAAGGTACCTACTAAGTCCTCCCAGAAAACATGCTCCAGAAATTTATCATACTTTGACCTTTTGAAAGACGCCATATTTTCCGTCCGCCATTCCTTGTTCAGCTATTGGACGCTCATTTCTTTGCCCGTCCCCTAGTAGCCTTACCCTTGCCGCGCCCCTTTGGTTTAACCTCTTCTTCACTGTCCTCTTCGTCCTCGTCATCTGCAGCCTCTCTCTTTTTTCCTTTGGCGGACTTTGTGGGCTGCGCCTTTTTCGCAGCTTTCTTCTTCGGTTGCTTCACATACTTGTCTTTGGTAAGATCTGCATCTTCGTCTTCATCCTTGGCTTCTTCAATAACTTCGCCTTCATCGGATTCATCGATTGCTTCTTCCAAATCCGGCTTCTCCCTGGCTGCCTTCTTCGGCGCTGCGATGCTACTAGATTTAATGAAGGGAAGAGGATGCGATTGTTGATTATAGCTGAGAAGAATATTAGCTTGATTCGTGCCAAGTTACCGAGGAAACTTACAGTCTGGTGAAGGTCGTTTTGGCTTGAGTCACAATCTTTATCTTTTCTTGATCCATGTAGCCAACACCGAGTTCAGAGATAGCGTCGAAATCATCCCTGGTCAAGAAGTAGCTGTCCATGAGCTCAATTACATCGGGAACAGCATCTTTGCCTTCCTGTTCCAACTTCTTGACAAGCTGGGTCCAAAGAAGAGGGATGTACTGCTGCCGTATTTCATGTCTGTCGCCGGAAGAACGTAATCTCATGTGGCCCTGGATCTCCTTGACCATTCGAGTCAACTTCTGCTGGCTACTATTCTTGCCGAGCCATGATGTAAATCTTGTCTGATGACCTGCCTGGCTACCAGCAACGAAGCTTGCCGGCCTGACAAAGCTGAAGACAGCGTGAGTGGGCATTAAACTCCATTGTTGCTGGGAACCATGAATCATGCGATCGACGAGGTCACCGTCGCTGATACTATCCGCTGCCTTTTCCACAAGCTCCAGTTGTTTCAAATTCTTCTCTCTTCCTTGATAGTTCAGCGAGGCTATGGGGTTAGTCCCAAGGTAGTTCTCCTGCAGCATGAGAGGGCTAAACTCATGATCGTTGAAGTACAACTCGATCTTGTCGTTCAAGGTCGCTTTGCTATTCTGGGCGAACATACCGCCTCCGAGGATCTTAGACGTAATATCCCAAGGCTTGAGAATAACATGTTTTTCCCAAGCTTTTGACATCTCTTTGGTTTTGTCGAAGTCTAGAGCTTGTTCGTCAAGCTTCGCGGTGGACACCATGTTGACCACTTGGCGGATATCTGCATGGCTACCTTCAATCAAAGCGTTGATAACCTGTGGAGGCATTTTCATGCCTTCACGGAAAGCAATCGTCATGATTCTCGATCGTATTTGATCCACAGTTGGTCTCCTGAACGGTAAGTCGTAGGTGACGAAATCGAATGGCTTCATCTTCGGCAATCGTCGGTCATTGCAGATCAATATCATGGGAATTTGTGTCTTCTTGCAAACAGCGGCAAGAGCACCAACACCACCGCGATCTCCCGCTGACATGCCGTCCACCTCATCCATGATGAGAACGAGTTTCTTCTTTGAGGCTTCAACCTGCTGCCCGTTTCCTGAGAAGTATCCAAGGAGAGACGTAGTGCTAAGGACTCCTCTCAATCCTTCCTCAACAAGCTTTTTACTTCGGGTATCACTAGCATTGCTCTCAACAATGTCGTATCCTTCCAACTTCGCAACGAGATGTGCTGCTGTTGTCTTGCCAATACCTGGAGGTCCATGGATCATGACGGCACGGAAAACACCGCTTCCGTCTGGTCCAGCCATTTTAAACCCTGTCTTCTGGCTTTTGGGGAACCTCTGGAGCCAACGCTGGAGTTTCTCGACGGTAGCCTTGTTGCCGCATATCTGGCCGAGGTTGGTGGGTGCGTGTTTGACTGTCCAAAGCCTACTGTCGACTGAGGACTCTGCGGATTTATCTTTGCTAGGAGCAACTGTCGCCTTTCCACCTCCAGCTCCGCCAGCTCCGCCAGACCTTCGTTCTTCCTTCTCGATCTCAGCGGCCATCTGTTCGACTTTCTTTTGTTCTGCTTCTTGCTTTGCTTTGTAGGCCTCTCCAGCCTTGCCATCTCCGCCATTTGCTGGTAGTCGACGTATGAGTTCAGCTAGGCCGTCTTCATCGATGGTTTTGATGTTGTTCTCTTTGATCTTCTTGAGTTTGCTAGGACCAGCATCGGAGCCCAATACCACGTAGCTGGTCTTCTTGCTCGGTCCGGTGGTGACTTTGCCGCCATAACGCTTCACCAATGCTTGGGCTTCCTCCCGACCCCACTTCTGCCCAACGCCCGTGAAGACAAAAGTTAATCCAGCCAAACAATTCTCAGCACCTGTTGGTAATTCTTCAGAAGAACCTCCAGCTGGTTGAGCATTCTGGTGACCACCAGCCCGCCAATTGAATGCCTCTCCCGTGGGGGGAGGGGGTGTGGGGGGTCGTACGAGGGGTATACTGTCATATATGGCTTGAACTTCAGCGTTCTCTGCCACTTCTTCTTTCTTGGCCTTTTTCTTCGCTGGCGACTTTTTTGTGTCTGGGGCTTTCTTCCCTCGTCCCTTTTTGGGAGCTCCTTCTTCTTCCTCCTCTTCGTCATCGAATTCTGGCGTCTTTCGTTTCCGCCCAGTAGCTCTTTTCGCAGGTGCCTTGGTAGACTTGCTCTTTGTTATCTTCTCATCTTCATCCGGATCGACAAAGTCATCATCTGGATCTGCATCCTTCATATCAACATCCTCATCATCGTCTAGGGGAACAAAATCTTCCTCTTCATCCTTGACATGGGATTTTTGTTTTTTAGATGCACGATGGGGTAGTGGAATCGGCTCGTCATCTTTATCACTATCACTCTGGTAATCATCTCCTCGCCTGCCATTGGTCTTGAACTCTGCTTCGAATAAATCGTCTCCTTCGTCGAAATCATCATCCATAAAGTCTTCGACCTCATTTTTTGGTTGTGTGTAGGTGACGGGCTTCTTTGTTTGGCCGGAGGGCTTGCTCTTGCTTGCAGGGGTGGCAGACTTAGAGGTCTTGCCATTGCCCTTGGTGGGCGAGGTCTTTGGAGTGGCTTCGACTGCCTTCTTAGCCTTGACAGGCTCAGATCGCTTCGGCTTATTGCTGCTCGCAAAGAAATCGGATTTTGTGGTCGCAACGCCTTCCGGGGATGGTTCTCGTTTCATCTTTGTCTGCGTCCTGGGTGCTGCCTTCTTAGGCGTGGTCTTCTTCACTTCATATTCTTCATCGTCATCGTCATCTTCAACTACACGTCTGCGACCTCGTTGTGGTTTACTTGATCTGGTCTGTGATCGAGTGATAGGTCTGTTAGCTACTTTTCTCCAGAAAAGTCTATTCAAGGCTAATTGAGCATCCCTTTAGGGGCCATAGTGAAGGAAGTGAGAGGGCAAACTGGTAAGAAGTGTGCATTGTTGAAACAGAAGGGAAACAGCATACCTCTTTCTTTTTTGAAGTTGTCTTCGCAGGTGTCCCTTGACTTTGGCTTCCGCCCTGCGATTGTCTCCCTCCGCCAAAAAAGCTGCGGATATCTGCAGGCATGTTGCCGGATATATTACAACAACAATTCCCACAGAAGATAGGGTGCAGAGAGGTCGATGTTGTTGACGAGACGACAAGGTGAAGGAAGGAATCGGGGTTCACGTCCACGACGCGTTCGATGACGCTTCCCCCATTCGCGAAATCACTTAAGCACGGGAATACGCTAACCTCACTTTGGCCAAGCGCATCAGCCACGACTCGATGACAAGCCACACGCCAAGCTAGATGCCAAGCGACAAGGGCAACATCTTTCACTTCATCGAAAGTACAACAGCACTGCGGACTTGCCATCTCAATTCTCAGCCGCACACTCACAATGCCTCCGCCTAGGTTACGACAGAGCCTCGCGGCTCAATTGAATCAACTCACACTCTCGTCTACTCCACGTCCTCGATTTTGTCACCGATCTTCTCCGCAATTCCTCATCTTCTCCCTCAAGACCTCCGCCCGCACCTTTTCGACCACCCCTAAGCGATTGGACTGGCTGACGCCAAAGGTGGGAGAGACCAGTAAAAGTCGCAAAGGTCGCCCGCGTGTTCCAACTGGTGGCTCTATGAGAGGCACCACTATCGTTTGGGGTGACTACGGACTGCGAATGCGCGACCACGACCGCCGCATTAGTTCACAACACTTGAAAATCGCCGAAGAGACTATCAAGAAGCGGCTTCGTGGCATGAAATTCAGATTGTACCCTAGGATAAGCGCAAATATTGGTGTGTACACGAGTGGAAACGAGAGCCGTATGGGAAAAGGAAAGGGTTCTTTTGATCACTGGGCGAGTCGTGTTGCTGTGAGCAAGATCATTTTTGAGATTAAATGTGATTTGCATGAGACCATTGTCAGAGACGCCTTCAGACTGGCTGGCAACAAGCTGCCTGGTAAGACAACTCTGGATTAATTCTCGTGGTCATTCCAAGCTGATAATAATGCACAGGGCTCTATGAATTCGTAAAGAAGGGGGACCCTCCTGTCATGGGATTAACCAAAGTAGGCGTAAATGGCGTCACCGCAGAAGACTTGAAGAGACCAAGAAAAAAGCTGCCTTTGGAGGCAACAGCAGCGCGGATACCTTCTACTACGCCTACTGCGACAGCATAGAAAGCGTGTATAATATTTGTAGACTATGTTTGTGAGAAATACACCATGATGAAAAGGGAATCGCCTTAGTGAAATGCATCCTGGTGCAAATCCTTATCTGAAACTCCGACAGCGGCAGTGACTGATTAGTTTACCCACAAGAAGTGTTTCATGGAAGTGGTCCTTTTAGCTATATTCAATTCTCTGAAACATCAACTTTTCATTTATCCTAGACCGCTCCACCAATCGAACTATTCCTACTTCTACTAACCAAGTGTCCAACACTAGAACCCATATGCGTGGTGCTTTACAAAACATAAGAGACTTAGAAGAGGAGAGGAAATATGCACATGCACAGCTGATGAGTGATTAAAGACCGAAATATCGGACAGGAGAGAAGATGATGCCTCGAGCATATAACCCAGCCATATGGCATTCAAGAATTGTAAAGCAAACAGTGAAACGCCAATGCACCCTATTGATGGTTCCGTACAAGGTATGAGCAGAAAAACCATGACAATTGCTATGTTCTGAACCACATGCGAGCTGGAAGAGGTATCATTTGCAAAAGAAGATCCGTAAATCATCAAGTATTGGTGGTGTTGAGTAGTTTTCGTTCATATTGGTGGTGGTAGCAGAACTCGCGAAGAGCCATAAGCTACAGCTTGCTGCGGCATGCGAGCTACATGGCATTGGCTCTTGTTAGAGAGTGGACTAGCTGCTGTGATACAGTTACTGGGAGCACTAACGCTGAAACCAGTTAAATCTGCGTCGTTCACCAGCACCAGCGGCTTCTAGAGCTACAGATCGATCATAGAGGTCCTAAACAGAAATTAGTACTTGTTCATTATGCTCCAATAGGTATGTACTCACGTCATCGTCCTTTAAGACTTTGACATCAAGGACGAGTGAACGAACATCATCATTCTTTGGTAGAGCTGGATACGGTGTTCCTTGTGCTCTTCGAACCCCGACGATGACCTCGCCCATGATTTCGAATTTTTTCCAGTTGATTCGCTCCTTGCCAATAACGCCCCCTGGAGGTGCCTCTCTCGAGTCTCGATTGCCAGCGGCACCTTGAAAGACAGAGACACCTGGATGAGGGGTAAATGCAGGGGCGGGCTTGTTATCCCCAATGAACGTAGAATTTCCCTCTGCTGCAGAGACAAGGTCACGGCGGTGTAATGGTAGGTAAGGGATGCGCTCCCCAGACGAGTTGTCCCAAGCTAATCGATATGCGAAGTGGGATTTTTGTGTGCCCATGAGGATCTCCAACTTCATGAAGTCTTTCGCGGCATTCGGAGCTACCAGCTCTCGTGTTGCAATTAGACGATGTACAGCTGTGCCTTTGATGCCAGCAATGACAGCACCCAATGCATTGTAATTGTTTAGTTCGCGAAGTCTCCTAGCGACCTTCATGAACTTTTCCAGCATAAGGGCTCTGTGCTTTGGTTTATCCCGAAGGAGAATGTAATTGGTGACCAGGTACGCCACATGATTGAAATGTTGTATCATCCTTTCCACATTTTCCAAACTCTTGCAGCGTCGTTTCTCTTCTGCATTCATGCTGACATGCCGGACTAAGTCGCGGGGCCGAATAGAAGAGAACATGATCCAATCAATGCGGGTCAGCTCCTTAGCTATGTTCTCTTCTGACTCGCCCATCAACAAATGCCATTGAGCTTTCGCCAATGGCCTAGGGGTTGGGTTTGGCACGAGGTTTCGTGCAAGCTTTGCTGAGCGATTAACATTCTCAAGCATAGTCAACGTTGAACTGCTTGAGGCGCCAATCGACAACATTGAGCGAGAGGTATTACTAGTAGCGGTTGTGGAACTGCGAGCGACCGACTGCGCATCAGACGACGTCAAAGACATGTGGCCAATTGCTCGGGTGAATTCATCATCCTCGGAATCTTCATCCAGGACGTTGTGGTACAGTGGTGCCGGTTCCGACTTATCTCTGTTGCGGTCACAGCATGCCCAATCCGTATCGTCATCCTCGATTACAACGTCTAAATCTTGCAACATTTCCCTCGCTGCTATAGAAAATATGCGGTTGTTCGAAAGACCAGTTACAAACTTGCGCATATTACGGCGCGTGGTTGGGTAAGCAAAATCGCCAGGATAACAGCTCACCCATTGTTGCAAAACAGCGAGGTACCGCAGTTGTGTAATGGTTCGGACCAGCTGTGGGGTTTTGTCGTATTTGAGCGCTTCAAACCGTTTAGTAACAGCTTCGAGCAGTTGGCCCGGAGCTGCAAATCTTCGATATAGCGCCAGGAAAATAGTAACGAACTTGGTATCGTTCTTAGAGAGGGGTTGGGCAAGTAACCGATCGACTAATTGTTCGAACGTGTATCCTTTCTCATTAGAAGGTTGTTCAGATATAACGCTCTGCTCTTGATCCGATGACTGAGCGTCTGTATCAGCCGAATCATACCCTGGAGACTCTTCGAGATCTAAAAATGTACGTCCATAATTTTCGCTAGGTTTATACCTATGGCCTTTTCCTGGAGAGGAATGGCTCTCTGAGTCTTTTTCCAGGGAGCCGGGGTTTCGGGATTTCAACATCGAGCCAGAAAACTCCGAACTAGCTCGTTCATGCCTGTGTGCCCAAGACTCTCGAGATGCTACCGAGCGAACGGCAGATGAATTGGCTCTACGCCGGTGTCCAGCCAGCTGTGGCTGGGCTGTGAAATGAATTGATCAGCAATCGATATCCAACAAAAAGAAAATCAAGAAAAAAGCGGCACTGGCGAAATGCGACCGGGTTTGAAGGTTACACAACCGCATAATTGGCGGATGAATAGCGAAAGCAAATCCTTACCTCGTTTTGCCGTGATGGCAGCACGTAATATAACCGAAAGACACCTCTTCTGAGTTTCCGGGGTGGTATCCGCGGTTTGGAATGTGGTGATATCTCCAAGCATTGATCTTGCCTTCTGCTCAACGACAGTAGGATCCACTTCTCGATGAACTGGATGTCTATCGCATTTGCATGCAACTAGAAGGAACGGAAGGGAGGCTTTAAAGAGTGCATCTAGATGAAACTATATCAGCATGCGTTTGGATTTTGAAACTCGGCAGGCCAAGGTTTCAACCTTCCCAAACCAGATAAGAAACATTCCAGAAACGAAATGGTTACTGACTCAACATGTCTGGCACTTGTGCCAGGCTTTCATGACTTGTAACGTCATATATGGAGATGGCTCCATCTATGCGAGGCATTGCCATGTCGTCAATCGTTTCGGGCCAATTGATACTATTCTTGTCGCCTATCTCTACATCGCTAAATGGCAATTCCAAAAGGCGGACCACATAATAACCTCCATCGATACACATTTTGCGCGAACTGGTAGAGGACGAGGGCGTGTTTGGAAGGTTTAGGGCGCGTCGGATGAACGTAGT
Organism: Rhytidhysteron rufulum CBS 306.38; assembly: GCA_000467735.1. Taxonomy (NCBI): domain Eukaryota; kingdom Fungi; phylum Ascomycota; class Dothideomycetes; order Hysteriales; family Hysteriaceae; genus Rhytidhysteron; species Rhytidhysteron rufulum. The sequence goes on along the minus strand of AJFL01000826.1, from coordinate 825 downwards.
TTTGCCGGCGCCATGTGCACCCAAGACCGCAATGTTAATGTCCTGCATGCTTGTGGAATCATTCCCTTGCGACTGATGGAACATGTCAGTTACGGGCTCGGTTGTCAGGTCCCATTCATGGTCCCTTTCGGAGCCAGACTTACCGTGGTAGAAGGTGCAGGTGATCGGGGACTGGACTGCGAGTCTGACTGCACAGATGTACGAGACTTGAGGTGGGTCGGGGAGAGGGGGCCTTCGGTGTCTGAGGAGCTGTCAGGAGAGCTTGAGGATTCCTCTTCGACCTCTCCCTCCTCTTGTGGAAAGTTATAGCGCTGGAAGAACGGGTCGCCAGCAATCTCCTCGTCGTCGGCTGGTTCACCGGAGGGAAGGTCGGCGACTTGGTCATGGTCGGGACCGTCCTGCTGGCTCTGGGGGACCAAGGGAGCAGAGTAGGCACGGCTCTTCAAGCCAGGGCGTGCAGTGGAACTGGGAGTGGGTTGGACAGACTCCCTGCGCTGTGGCTGGCCATGGGACTGAGAGCTCTTGGTTTTGTCGCGCTTCGACGTCTGGTCCGAGGAGGGAGCTGGGCGGGCAGCACTGCGGGTGCCCTGACCGGCGGAGCATGCAGCTCGACCAGTCGCGGGCATGGTGTCACGGCGGGGGAGCAGGAGCTGGAGGGAGGGCTGGGGGGGAGTGGGAGGAGGAGGAGTTGTACGACGGCGGCGGCGACGTTATGAGCGAGACGGAGGGTTTGTGACAGGCGGGAGCGAGCCGCTTGTCGCAATTGCAAGCAGAGCTCTGCTACCAGACATTGGAGAGAGAGAGGCTCGGGGGCGGCGGCTTCAG
>AJFL01000825.1:0-69279 GCA_000467735.1 Rhytidhysteron rufulum CBS 306.38 | reverse complement strand
TGTGTGTTTTGAGCGGGAGGAGAGGGGAGAGGGGATGGGGGAGGGAGCTTGTGAGGTTGATGCTTTGGAGATCTCGCGTTTACGGATTCCGTTTGTGGGGGAGGGGGCGAATTGGTGAAGGGATGGTGGATCTGCTCCTTGAAAGTATAGAATGGAGGTCCAAAGCATCAATGCCAACAAGCTCCCTTGTATTCCCGGAAAAGAAGTAGGAAGAGGACTATCAAACGTACATAAGAAGCGAAAGCTACACAACCATCGAGTTAGCCGCATGAATCCACAACTTACCACCACCAGCACCAACAAAAACCAGATAAGATAGATAAATCAACGTACGAGGACACGCATCCGGCGTATGGACTTGTTTAATCTCCGTCATGATCGCTCGTGTTTGAATGCGAGGGATTTCGACGCTGCGTTGGTTTCCCCCGGCGTTGTTGAGGATACGAGGGGATTGACGTAAGAGGGGACATGTGCATTGTTGGATGATGGGTTTTTTGCTTGTGAGGACGCGCGGAAGGGTAGTTGTGAGGCGTTTTGGGAGCATCTTTTTTTGAGGGGGGACGTTGGTGATGTGGTTTATGTATGGGGTATATTAAATGATGCGATGAATAGTAGGTAGGAGAAGGAGATCAAGAAGATAGAGAGATAGAGATAGATGAATTATCTAGATAACAAAAAAGCTTACCCCTCACCATCTCACAGCCTCATAAACACCTCCAGCTACCAAAACACAATCATTTCACATGTTCTCCCAGATAATGGTTGGTTGCCTTGGTACGGTTTGCTCTGGTTCACGTTGGTTGGCTGACATCCCATCTGATGTCGTTATATCATCATGCAATCCACACATCCACCATCCATGTGCTTCATGCAAATGAATCAGGAAGGTGGGGGTGATACCGACCACGCCATTGGATCCTTTCCCTTTCCGTCCCTAGCGCCGTTGCACTTGGCGGGTCCATCCGCGCTCTGTCGTGATCATCAATTGAGGGGCAGACAGGAGCGGCGGCCGCGGGTTGAGTGTCAGCGCAAAAAAAAAGTTTTCTGGAAAATGACTCTTTGTTGTGGTTTGAGTTGCCCGCGAGTCACTTTGCGCGTTTTTAAACTGATACGTGATTGTTACATTAGTGTTTTGAGTATGTACCTGGATGAGAAGGATTTGTTGTTGTTACGTGTTATTGGGGGAAGGATTTAATATGGGGTTGTTCTCTTCTTGTCATTTGAGGGGTTTTTGTTGTGAGATGATTTTTTTTTGGGTTTTGATTGATGGTTCTATCTATTTGAATCGTGAGATTGTTTATGTGTCCGTCCCGTTATCTACCCATGTCTGTCCGTTCCATCCATCCATCCATTATCGTGAAAAGATCAGGAAAAAAAAAGTAATCAATCCATTTACCCCACCACCATCTTTTATCGTTCGTATTTATTAGAGTAGTTGGCTGCCTTCTTTCAGGCAAATAACTTTGGGAAAAAATCAACGCCTTCTCCCATGCATGGTGTTATGTGAGAAAATTACGTCTAAATCGTTGTTCCGTGAGGATGAGAAAGTAATATCTTATGATTTCTCTTCTTGGCTCGATAGCAGGGTGTATACGGGAGCATCGAGCTTATCGCGTCCTTTGAGGAAATCGAGTTCAAGAATGAATATGTAGCCGATGAGGGTGCCTCCTAGCTTCTTGACGAGCGAGCCGGCAGCGGATGCAGAGCCACCTGTGGTAATGTTAGTTGAATGTTGTGTCAAGTTGTGGCGGACGTGAACATACCAGTCGCGATGATATCGTCAACTACCAGAACCTTCTGACCCGGCTTGACCCCGTCAATTTGCATCTGGAAGAAATCCGATCCGTATTCCTTCTGGTATTCTGCCGTCTCGCATGGTCCGGGGAGCTTGCCCTTCTTCCTGACGGGAACGAAGCTGGCACCCAACCTCAGCGCAAGACTGGGGCCAAAGAGGAAGCCTCGGGCGTCCAGTCCCACCACCACATCCGGCTTCCGTTGCTCGGTATACTGCTGGAGGACGGCGAGTTCGAGGGCACGGATGAGGTCGCCGTGGAGGGCGGGGTTGGCGAAGATGGGCAGGATGTCTTCGAAGAGGATGCCGGGCTCGGGGAAGTCTGGGAATTGACGAAGGGCCTGCTTCAGTCTTATCGTAAGACCGGAGAGTTCGGCGGCGCTGGAGGTGGCGGAGGCGGAGAGTCTTCTTTGGGAGGCATTGGACTCGAGAGTGGGATCAGGCTTTTGAGTCGAAGGGTGGGAGGAGGTTGCGGTGGGGGAGTCAGGAGGAGGATGGTGAGGGTGGTGATGGTGAGGATGGCTGGACATTATGAAGAAGAAGAGGGAAAAAAAGAAAAGGAGAAAGGGCTGGGAGGCGGCGGCAGGTTGCAGGAGTAGAAAAAGGCTGCTGCTGGTTGCTTGTCAGGCCTTGTTGGAACGTTGAAAAGTTCAGACCTCCTCGCTCGCTCGCTCAAGGTTCTTTTGCGCTCTTTGGCTTGGCTTGGGTCTGACTGAGCGCGCAGCGGACTGGGCTTACCACAGTGCGTGCTGCGCGAATTGGGAGAACCGTGGGATGGGAATATCAATGGCGTGGCCGACAAAGCAGCGCCAGAGCAGGCCAACCTTACTCCATCAGACCCAAGCACCGCCAGCCGAGCAGCGTCGAGGTGAAGGTTACGAGCGAGAAATGTGGGACGAAGGGGGCATCGCACCGCACCCCTCGACCGGGCCCCCTCCTCTCTCACCTCTCCTCTGTGCGCTGGACGGTGGGATATGGCCGAGAGACAATCAAGCTCTGACTTTAAACTGCTCGCCATCGCCGACGGCGTCGTTTGCTGTTCAGCTGGCTGCTGGCACCTCTCAACCTCCTCCTCCGCATCTCATCCCGTCCAACGACATCTCCTTACTCTACCCCGTAACCCCCTTTCCTCTCTCCTCTCCTTTCCACCTGGTCCAGCAAACGATGCGAAGGCGATGCGATGCCAATGAATGCCAGTGAGCGCCATGCCATGCCATCTCATGCCAGGTCATGCTATGCCGGCCGCCCATCCATCCATCCACCCACCCACCCGAGCGCCATTAGGTAGGTAAGTTCATGATGATAAGCCCCAAGCTGGCCCCGGCGGATGGTGTCGACAGTACATACATTGTACATAGCTAGATATGATTCGGCCTCATCGGGGACCAGCGGCTTCTCATCCCGCATCTCCTCTGGCCAAAGACATGCGGTAGGAGAGCCTACTCTAACGCACCCGGTCCTCCCCCATGGATTCGATATTCACAGGGGGCCCGGCTCCTGCATTGATTGACGGCCGCCGGGGGGAAGGATTGATATTGTGGCGGGGCGGCGTGCTGTTGGCTGTTGGGAGTCGCATTACGAATGAAAACACAATACACCGCAACGGTGAAACGGTTGAGGACATGGTCGCCGCATCCCACGGGGCGGGCGGGTGCTGCACGCAATATGTATATAATTTGGAAGAGGCTCATATTATTGTTTGCCTTGTGCTGCTTCTGCTTCTGCTTCTGCTTCTGCCTCATCCATCCCGGCAGCCTTGGAGGAGGCCTCCGCTGCGTTAGCTGATGCCGATGGGGAAGACCCCTGTGCCACAGCTGTGGCCGTGCAGACGGCTTCTTATCGATTGGTAGGAGATAAAAAGCAATCGTCTAGGCATCTGTCGCTGGCTAGCTGGCTGCTGTGTGTCTTGTCTCCAGTCTCCAGTGCTGTCGTAAGTTCTATCATGCGGCTGCCTGCGCGCTGACTGACGCGGTGCGACGTCCGCCATGTCTCTGCCATCTCCTCCGCACTGCTCCCCAGGTGCGACTCACGAGATGGATGATGCAAAACGCGTCCACGACATGCGCTTACATGTCGAATTGCACTGCTCCCGATTCAATTCACCCCTCTGATTCGCAGCGGTCGCTCCCATTATTCACACGACGCCGCCTTCCGCCAATGGTAGCCGTACATCTGTCTTATGCAATTCTCGTCTTTCCGGTGTACCATCCCGTACTCTCACAGGCAGACGAGATGGCAGCCTTGTAATAGCGCCTTGGATTTGCACACCGATGCTCGCCGTTTGGACGCCCTTGGTGCAATCACCGCAGGCCCTAGGCACCTCTGAACAGGCCGTGGATCAAATCAGCGTTGCTCAACCTTGAAATACCCTCCACTTGCCTAATCACTAGGGTTCTACTCGACAGGCAGCAGCTGCTGCTCAGCCCTTCGCCAACATTCAAAAGGGTGCAAACTTCGCCCCGGCTTGCCTTCTTTATCCTCCATCTCACCCGTTTTCCATCTCGAAATTATAATCGCTTGATTCCACAGCATTCTTTCACCACATTCATACGCACTCTTGCCGTCCACTGTCATCATATCTGCTATCAATACCCATCCATCTCTTTCCATATCAGCCGTTCACCCTGGATCGCTGGCCACCAGGTTTCCCTCCTCGAGGCGGCAGAGGCTATCGTGGAGGTTTTCGTCCTCCCCCAGCCTTGTCCCGTGGAAGAGGAAGAGGACGCAGAATGCCTCCCCCAAGAGACGACGCAACCTCGTCAGAGGAAGAAACCCCAATCCTCACCCCCGCTTCTAAGGGAACTTCCAATGGCGAGGCGAACGAAGAGTCAAAAAAGAACGACCCCCCGGAAGAATATGTCGAGACAGGCATGAAACTGGGACGGAAGATCCTCTATGCTGGTGCAGAAGATAAGAAAGGTCGTTACCAGTGGCAGGAAACGGAGCCAGAGGATATTGGGACTCCGGCTGAAAATGCCGAGACAGCTCAATGGGCTCTCCTAGTGAGAAAGATCAAGGTTTATAATGATCCTCGCAGAGTGCTTGCCATCCATTCGATTGTGATTCAGAGTCCTTTCTTAAAAAGGCTACTAGAGGGCGTCTTGAAGGATTATCCAGGCCTGACAGTCAATCTCAATCGACTGGAGTTGTCTGGCAAGTTTGAGCCCATCATTCATCGCTGGAAACAGCTGCAAGATGCCATCGATGCACTCGGAGACGAGAGTGAAGACGATCGTACGACAAAGGAACACGCGGAACTTTTCTACTCTATCTTAAAGGAAGAGTTCAAGACAGTCATTGAGACATCGCAAGACATGAAGTCGAAAGGTGTCATGACTTATGATTATCTTTGGACTCTCTTCCAACCAGGCGCAACCATCTACGCCAGGCAAGATGGACAAGAAACGGCGATGAAGCTCCAAGAAACAAAATATGGACAGGATCGAAACGGGAACCCGTGTTTCTGGCTTACCTGTAAATTCATTGACTGGGACGGTGCTAAGTTCGGAACGAGTAAGCTGAACCTATCGATTCCAGTTTACAATGGTACGAGACATATGACTCAACTTCCGGTATATCCGATGGAATATCATCAACACAAGGAAGAACTCCAACAGCGGCTAATCGAACGCGGAGCCAAGGCTGAAGCCCTCGCCGGTTCACACTACCGATCATATCGGGGCGTTGCTTGGAAGCGAGGTACTTTCGGCACCAAGGACAAGTACAATATCAAAGGCCGTATCGTCATCGACACCTATGGATGGAACCGGTTCAATCCTAGCTATGCTATATTTGTCACACCTCTCTCACATAAGGATCCAATGACAGCCAACAGTGATCCAGATGAAAGCGAGGATGAATTCGAAGAGCCTGATGACGGTGGAATGCCTATCGACGGACAATTTGTTGATGATGAGGATGTTGCTAAACGGATCCCTTTGACAACGGAACAAAAGCTCATCTGCACACCACTACTCCGAGGATATTCTTTGAAAGACAAGCTCTGGCTTAACTTCTTCGTCAACTGCGTGCATGATATCGAATGGCAAAAGGACGCTTTTGATAGGCTTGTGCTTCCATCGAATCAAAAGGAATTAATTCTTGGCTTTACCGAATCGCAACGATCGTACAAGGAATCGTTTGATGATGTCATTCAAGGCAAAGGGAAAGGCATCATTTTGCTTTTATGTGGTCCTCCGGGTGTTGGTAAGACCTTGACCGCTGAGTCTGTCGCCGAGGAGATGAAAGTACCTCTCTATATGATGAGCGCAGGCGACTTGGGCTTGGATCCTCGCAATGTGGAGACCAAGCTGCAAAATATACTGGAGATGTGCACCAAATGGAACGCCATTCTCCTGCTTGACGAAGCCGACGTGTTCCTAGAGCAGCGGTCCCTCCACGAACTTGAACGAAACAAACTTGTTTCTATCTTCCTTCGTGTACTAGAGTATTATGAGGGCATCATGTTCCTGACCACGAACCGTGTCAATACATTCGATCCCGCCTTCCAATCTCGCATTCACATCTCTCTCGACTATCCCGAATTGTCGATCGAATCGCGTAAACTGGTATGGAAGAACTTCCTGGAATCCTCACAGCAAGAAAACACAATCACCAAGGGACAGTTGGATATGCTCTCTCATATGGACATGAACGGCAGACAGATCAAGAACGTCTTGAAGACGGCGCAGTTGCTAGCACGACGCAAGGAGGCGAAGCTGAGCTACGATCACGTAATGACGGTTTTGGATGTGACACAGCATTTGCACAACAGCAATCAAGAGACGGAGCGGACTAGGTCGAGCATCTTTTGTTAATGATTGCGCTCCCTAGGATGAAGTAGATAAATTGGTTGCTATTAATACGATCTTGACTAATAAGCATTTTTATTTTCTTTGCTCTGTGCGGTTTACATACCCTGCTTTTTCGGCGTTGGCTATTTCTCTTGCTATCGTGTCATATTTAAGCCGCTTTTAAAGGGAATGGATGCTGGTGTCACTTAGTTTTCAGAATAGGGGTTAATATGAATGGTATCTTCCGAATCAACAAGGCAGTCCTTGTAGTGCCCAGACGTCTCCATTATATGTCCTTGAGATATCTCCTACCGCTTTGTAAGCGTTAGAAAATCCGCGCTCATTCATATAGGGTAATTGTTTCTTTGTAGGGAATTGAAAGGATGTATTTTCTAAAACCTATCGACGACCTCCCTGATATGAATGATTCAGTGTTATGCAAGGTCCATGGGAAACTTGATAAAGCCCATGTTGCCTAGTCTGCATTGGGAGAATCCCGGGTCGCGATCTGGCTCCTGCTGGGCCAACGACATGGATGAATGCTTCCCCGCGTGTTCCTTCGACGTCCACAGCAGCGTCTGGTAGGCTGACCGCCTCTCCAAATCACAGCACCAAGCAAACATCCTATCCGCCAATAAATCCTCCTATATATTATTTGTCGTCCCTGCCGCATGTCATGCATCCGTATTTGCTCTACACTCTCGTTCCCTCTATTTTCATTCTGATGTCTGCCATATTGTTTCAAGCCCTTGTTGGGCTTCAAGCAATTGGTGCGACTTATGCGCAGTTCAACAATCCGCCTGGGGTTGAGATATGGTGTGGGAAGGCATACCGGGCTACGTGAGACGCTTTCGATTCAATTCATTTTAGATCATTCAACTGAAGGCTCCAGAAACTCTTCGTTTGACCCCGGTGGCTGGCTATACGAACCCAATGCAACATCTACGACGGAATTACTGGACTTGCGATTTTATCCGCGGATGAGTTTGTACCTCGGAAATGAAGGAACGGGCTCCTTCATTGTAGATGCGCCTCTATCATACGTGACCGGATCACCATATTCAAACGGAACGATGATGAATGGATCCGACACCTGGGTTGCGTTTACAGACCTTCAGGTCCAGATACAGAGTACCAATACCGGGGAAGTCCTTGTCCCGTGGACCAACATTACGATCAATTCAACTGGCAACGAGCTCACATTTCCGCTTTCTTCTTTACCGCCCAAAAACGTACCATACCCTGTAAATATTGTAGGCGCTTCTCCCGACGGCCTTCAAACTTATCAATCGACTTCATTAATTACAATCCTTCCCCCGCGTAATGATACAGGCAGCGTAGCTCGACTAGATCAACGTCACGGCAGTCTTTACGTCTCTTCCGCAGCCCTCACAAACTCCGATTGGAAACCAATCTACCCTTACTCTTTCTACACCTCCTGGGATTGGATCGCCAGTACCATCAATAATGATACTGCGACCAAGAACCTCTCTACTTTCAAAGACGCTGGCTACAACATCATTCACCCAATCCCTCCAGGTGGCTCCACGCCCTTCAATCAAACTATCTTCGACCAATTCCTCGACATCTGTGATAAGCTAGAACTCTACATCATGTATGACATGCGACACACATATCAGAACCGCAGCAGCGTGAGCGAGCAACTTGCACCTCTCCAAGCCCACCCTAGTCTCCTGCTCTACTACACAGCAGACGAACCTGACGGGGTTGGCGATCCACTCTCTGCGACAAGATCCGCATACAAATACATCAAGAGCCTAGATCCGTACCATCCTGTCTCCCTAGTACTAAACTGCCAGAACTTCTATTTCGATGAGTATACCTCCGGCGCCGATATCATCCTTGAAGACGCATACCCCCTCGCTACAAACACGTCGTGGTCAACCGCTCACAGCACAGTCTGCAACACAACCTACGGAGACTGTGGTTGCGATAACTGCCATTCCAACGACTCTGCGTATCCTGCTTACACCCGAAATATATTCCTTGATATTCCAACTCGGTATAATGATTATAATTCTTATCAATCTTGGCTCGGTCTCACGAAGCTCGCGCAGGCAGGCAAGGCGATAAAGCCTATCTGGGGTGTGCCACAAGCGTTTTACGATCAAGGGAGTTATTGGCAGAGGTATCCGACGGCGCAAGAGGAGGTTGTGTTGGCGGTTTTGAGGGTGAATTCGGGGGCGAAGGGTGTGGTGGCCTGGTCTTATCCTTCTAGTGAAGAGATTGAAGATGTAACTGGGAAGCTAGCGACTGCGCTCACTGCGGATGATGTTACAACTTTCCTAGCGGAGGGCGAGACGGCGGAAGTCAGCGTGGTGAAGGGTGATCCTGGAGATGGAATAGTGGATGTTGCAGCGTGGAAGGTTGATGGGAAGGTGCTGCTCAGTGTGGTATATGCGAGCTATTCGGATTTGGATGATGAGGTTGAGGTGCTTGTAGAGGGCGGCTTAGGGAGTGTGGAGAAGGTAGTTTGGGGAAGTGATGAGTGGGCGATTGGTAACGGTGGATTGGTTGCAAATGGATTGAAGGGGTTGAGTGTTTGGATCGGGATCGTGAAGTTGGATTCAGATTAAGGCGGATGGATGTATGCTTGGTTTGTATCTGAAATTCCTTCTCAAATCATTGGATATTGCCCTGCACCAGGCTAAAACTCATCAGTTGTCATTATACAAACGCAACTTTCAGGACCTTTTCCGACCCTTCTTGCATGCTCTTCGCTTGTTTTCTGTAAAGGATTCTGATTCGCCATAATTAAATTTTTCACCCAAACTCCACTTGTTCATCGTCACACGTGACTTCGCCAAGTCAGAGTAAACCTTGGAAGTCAGAGCAAAGTCAGAGCAAGTCAAAGCAATCATCTATAAAAAGAAGAACAAAGACTATAAAAAAAATATTCTCTTTCAACCTTCTTTGACCCAACAAACACCATTTATCTTTTCTTTGTCTCCAACTTTTCGAAACCTTCTCTCTTCCCTTCCACATCGCCTTTTGCTACACTGCCATCACAACAACGATACACCGCGATCGCATTTTCAACACCACTCAACAAGCCTTTGTAGCATTCTGTTATTGCTACTGCTTGTTCTAACGAATAGAATACCCTTCGTTACCGGTTTCAAAATGAATACATCAACTACCCAGAACATGTATTATCCTGGACAGAATTTAGCTGCCGAGCAATCCTCCTCCAACCAAAACAACCAAAATAAACACTGTCCATTTGGCTACGCACTAGCAACAGAAGTCAATCCCGTTATCAGGAGTCTTCGACAACAACAACCCCAACCCCCTGTCGTTCTATCAATATCCCCGACCCCAACGAGGACCCAGACTTCACCTCCGCAAGTGCCAAACTAGAAGGATCGAGGCAACGAAAGGACGCCAAAATATTAGCCGAACTAGAAGCCACGATTGATAGCAGAATGCTAGACGGCCCGCTCCCCCAAACCCCAGCACTACCGGAAACTATCCACGCGGAAAAAGACTGGCCAGAAAAGCTAGGACCCTTTCGAAGCGCCTTCTCTACCTTCGAATCTGCATTGAAATATCTGGACACCGAGAAAGGGAATTTGGTTTCCAGCTAGATACAGAGAAAAACCCCTCCCCCGGACCAGTACAGACATGCTTCCCTTCGTAAAAACCGTTTACCACGCGCTGGCAAGCTACAAAGATGCCAAAGACACAAACACCTCAAACGGTACCCAATTCGCCAATTTAACCGCCGGTTATAAAGTCTTCGAAGCCACGGCCTGGCAAATCGTCGTCGACGTCGTACTCCTACTTCTAAACGGGTCCTCGCTAACTTAGCGCTTCCCATTCGACAAGCAGCCCGGGGACAGGGACCTAGATTTCAGTGAACGGATGAAATGGATTTGCGACTTTTTAAGATGGTTTAAGAATTCGGCAACGGTGGTGCTGAAGGGGAACAATGTGGAATATCTCGTACATTGTCCCAAGACTTGGTTTAACGCGGAAATGGCGGTTAGGTCGAGGAATCAACGGCGGAATAGGACGCTGGGGAAACAGAGAGCTGGGTCTCTGCAAAATGGGGAGACGTCCGCTGAAATGGCACAGATGCTGACGCTACCACTGGTGAATGATCCTGGTATCTAAAAACAGGTCCATGGGTTTAATAACCACATGCCAAACCAGGCATTGGGAAATCAGCTGGCTACGCCTCTCCAGACCCCCTCAACAGCCACTCCTGCCCCTCACCTCATGCCTCCACCACCCTCGCAACATAGCCCTGGTATCCACCATCAATTCCAAGGCTTAACCCCGCCCATCCCAAACCAGGCTCAAGGAAACCACCAAGCCACCCCTTACCTCTTACTCCACGCCCCCAGCACCCTCACAAAACGGACCCAAATTCCAAAACCAGCTCCAAGGGTCCTATAACCAGCTGCCAATTTCGACCCCAAAAATGCCCCCAACTCCCTTTTCGCAAACCCTGCCGTACGCGAATACCCAGGCCCCGGTATCAGGGGGTCAGAAATACCCGGGGTATTTCGGGCCTCAGGGGATGGGTAATGGGTTTTCGGGATATCAAAGCCAGTAATTTGGGGCTGCGGGCTTGCAGAATGGGTTTGGCTCTGCTGCGGGGCCTGGTATGGCTTTTGTGGCGCCGTACCAAGGTAATGGTGATTCTTTGGGGTATCCTCCGGTTGGTGATGCTTCGGGGTTCCAGGGTCAGGGGATGACGCCTTGGTATATGGGGATGGGAGTGCAGGGCGCGTATCAGGTGGTGCTGCATCAGATGCAGTTGCAGTCATCGGTGCAGCAGCTACCGGCACAGACACCGCCACAACTGCAGAGGAAACGGCCAAGTGAGGCTATGGAGCCTGGGGAAAAGAGGGGGGAGTGCTAAGCAGCAAGTGGTGGTAGATCCTGCCTTACGTTGATGGGTTTTGGGCAAGGGGTTCTTTGTTATTGTGCGCTAACTTGGTTATTTGGGATATGGAAGGGTTTCTGTTCTGCTTGTATGATTATTCTTAGCGTTGATTTATGGCTTTGATGAGAATATACGTTATGATTAGGACTTCTGGATAGAATACGTTGAACTCAATCGAAGATCTATGAAGCCGCAGTGAATCATGATATACCGAAGAAACCAAATCAAAAATTCACACACAGAGGTATTTTCCTTAGTACATCAAAATAAACATACTTTACACAAAGATACCTTTCAAAAGAGTACCCCGGGTGGGTACCCTTTACACAACACCGCTTAATCACAAAAGTCAGATCCTCACAGTACCCACCCATCCTTAGGCGCCTCCTATCTCCTTATGTCAAGGGTCTAGGTGAGTTCAGTAACCAGCTTCAGGCGCCTCATACCTCCTAATACAAAGGGCTTAATTAACCTCCTGTTGGTTTGGCGGTATTATGGGGAGGGTGCTTGGATACTTTTGACAGGCAATTTTGTGGAAAATGGGTGTTTTTGGCTATGGGTTGGGAGTTGGTATGTCTTGATGTGGGTTGAGGGATGTTAGTGGGTGAAAGAGGGAGTGCTAAGCGAACGTTTGAGACTGGTATGCGGATTGTGTGGAATGGGTAGTTAGTGGTAACATCACCCACGGCGTTTACAGGCTTTTCCCTTTTGTTAGATATTTATTTGGATTCTAGATCGTTGAGGTCGAGAGTAGTTATGAATTGGCTTATCAGCCATGAGGATATCTTACTCCTTTCAACCAACTCTTCATTATCTACTCATTCTAAAGATGAGACTTCCGACCCATAATATCATCAACCACCACAGCCTTATTCATATCCACCACCCTCGTCCGAAATAACAGTAAGCCCAACGTAGTAACCTACTTCATCCTCACCCGCTTCGCCAAAGGAACAGAATCCGAATCAGAATCACTACTCGCATCATCCTCATTGATCTCCTCATCGATCTTACGTTTCTTCCCTTTCCCCGCCTTCATATCATCCTCTCCTACACCGTGTTTCAAAACCTTCTCTTCCTGCATCTTCGAGCTATTCCCCGACTTTTCGGTCGTCGAGACTGTTCCATCAGGAGCGACAGAAACGCGATTCGAGTTGGAATTATGACCCGCCTTGATGACCTTAGTATTATCAGCCACAACTCCAAGACCAACAAAACCACAACTTTGTACCTGAAGGAAATACCTCGGCGCCGCAACGAGATTCTGGATGTTTCCTTGGACCACACATCGACATGCCTGCTTTGAAGACTATTCCATCCATAAGCTTTAGTATTTAAGAGTATAGTAATGGGGAACGTACCTTCAAGATAGAAACAATCCACCCCATCCGTTCCGAGAAGAGTAGACTTCCATCACCACGGTATTTCTCCAGTAGACTCGGATCACCCACCGGGACGTTAAGCTCCTTTTCATGTAGCCGAATAGCCGTATCCTGGGTTGTAGGTGTTAGATCTACTGATCCGTTTTTGTGTTTTGGGGGGACTTACCAATATTTCCCACATGACAACTTCCACAGATGGCTCAATCCACTTCGTTTTCTGGAACTCTAGAAGAGCGCTGGGACTTGTGTATGTAGTGTTTAAGGCATTGTAGAAGGCTTCAACTAGTTTCTTGACCCAGGCCTGTTGTGCGCTGGGGGTTTTTGGGATCGTCATGTCCGGGGTTGGGGGTGGATAGATAGGGTGCGTGGAAAGTTGGACGGCTGCGTGAGAGGGGAAGTATAGACCTGTCTCTGTATCCCGTGTGTATAGGTGCTGCTCTGGAAGTAGTGATGGAATCTCTTGCTCTTTTTCACCGTGAACTGCATGTCCAGTACCATTCGCATCTTGGTGTGGTAGAGAGGCGACTAGAAGCGTCTCTTGCTTCGACCGGGATGTGCCAGCAAACATCTCATGTCCTGGTTGGAAGGGCATAGAAAGTGCCTCATTAACCAACCGCTGATGTTCCTGTGGACCCTTCATCTCAAACTCTTTAACCATCTTCGCCATCTCGTCCTTATCAATCTGCTCAAGCCCCTTGAAGATATCCTCATCGGAGAGGGTCTCAGTCGGGAGGGTTTCGCTCGGTAGCTTGGTAGCAAGGGCAGATACATCATCCCCACCCGACTTCATAGGCATTCCTTCTTTACATCCTACATTCATAGTAGGAATGTAACCCATTCCCGGATTCAAATATCCAAATGCAGGCACATTCGGCACCATAGGCTGATATACCGGCGCTGGTACGAAGTGCCGCTTACCACATCTACAGCACCCGTTCGCATAGGGAGAGATATACCGAGCTCCTTGAACGCCATTCATGTAACCTGTGGTAGGAACGGTCGTATACCTGTTACCACCAACAACGCTATAAAAGGACCTATTCATCAATCGCCTGGCTTCGAATCCCGCTGCTTCGTGACTTAAAGGGCAGCCGATGCTTCCCGCGTATTCGTCTAAGATGGTATTTGAGTAGGGAGGATCGAACCATTTTTTGTTGCTGGTGGGTGGTGGTTTGTTGGTAGTGGGTTTAGGTGGGGGTTGGTTGGAGATGGCTTCTTTCTTGGGGGCGGTGCATTGAGGTTTAGGTTTGGACATGGTGGAAGTGACTTGGTGGGACTGGTGATTATGTGAATGGTTTGTGTCTATTCGATTCATTAGGTTATGTGATTTAGGAGCGAGAGGTGACGGACTTGGATATTGCTCCTTGGATTCCAGGATTGAACCGTGAGGTTGGCTCTTGGAAGTCAGATACGAACGCAGGGAAAGAAGTAGTGCCTTGTTCAATGTCAAATAACATGCACTCCATTTCTGCTTTAAGCATAGTAGACATACCGAATTGATAAATAGATGTAGAATTGGTATTTATGGTAGGAAGGGCGAGTCACTGAGCCACTGCGTAATAGGTGTTGATGGAGGTGGTGTGTGGAGATAGTGTGTGGAGGTTAATGATTAGCAGTGTTGAAGGGGGATTTTATAAACATGTCGAAATGCCATTAGCGTGGTGTTCGAGGAAGTGACTTGCTATATCATCGAGGGAGGCGGAGTCGAGTGGCTCGTGCGGGGATGGTGTTGAGTTTTGCATTCACCGAGAGTGCGGCGGGATAACATTGTGTAGTATCATTGCCTTGTTAGAATGAAGTCACTTTATACCACATAACCTACTGTAGGATGATTTTATGGGAATCTTCTAATAGGGCTTCATATTCACTACCTGTAGCTGCATCTGCGGCTCTGCACGGCGCGGAGGGCTTCCCTACATCTACAAGCAGTATCCATGACCTACACTATTGATAGAAGCCCAGGGTTACTCCAGACAGTCAATCCATTGAGGTATCTGCAAGTAATACAGTGAAGCTTTCTCGACATCAAATACCCATCAAAATGGGGCACTGACCCACCAAAGATTGCAACCACCAAGACAACGAGAAAGCTACCTCCTAAGATCAACTGTACATGTAACCGTGAATAATCTTTGCTTAAAACTCAGGGTAGTTGATAACAGAGTCACTGGATACTAACTACTTCATAGTATCAGCATTATCCATTGAACTAAACTTCAACAGATAATACAATTAACTCAGCGAACTATTACCACCTTTCCTTAAAGATGCCGTAAATAGAACTAGATAGACCGTCGTTGAAGAAAAGCGAATTGACATAACTAATATAACCAGCGAACATACCCAACTAGCACTACAAAATTAAAAAAAAACACCTTTTGTCCCTGAGGAGTGGTATCCCGTCGAACGCCCGGTTCCTGAACCCCCCCCTTTCCGGTTTTTTGACCCCGTTTAACCGAAGGGTAATATTCAACTCCGAGCAAGTAGATAGAAGATTAAGACCCTAGACCAGTAGAAAGACAATGAGGGATGTTGACAAAAATATAACCAACATAGACCGTACAACACAGAGAAGAAGCGACGCTAATACATATCACGAACCTTGCTCAACGCTTTCGATGCCTCCATTCAAGGCAGAGAAACTGTTTCTGGTATCTGTGACGGGGGTCTGTTCATCATTACTGATTCCACCGTTCATAGGACCGACGCTGGCGTTGAGACCACTCATGCCACTGTTACCTAGTCTCGCGCTCTCGTCTTCTTCGCCCATGCCATCGACATCGGGCCAGAAGCGTTCCACGATCCAACAAATCTGCGTGAAGACCTCTTCGCAACGCAACATTTCTTCTTTGCCATTTGGTGCGGTTGTGGAGTTGGCAAGATCGTCTACGAGGGCACGAGTGGCATCTACAAACTTTGAGAAGGCGGGCGATGTCCAGTTAGGAATGAGCGCTTGATGGAGTGCAATGATATGGGAGTCCGTTGATGGGGTCGAGAGCGAAGTGCTGAAGCTTGAGGCGTACTGCCATGCGGTGCGGTAACACTAGTCAAAGTTAATACCCATTCTGTTCAGATCTGCACTGACATGCGCCACAAAATATGACTTACGTGTTCTGACCCCCAAAGAACGACCATGCCTTCCAATAAAGAAGCGCTAGGGCTACTTGAACTGAGAAATAGGTCAAGGTAGGCACGTGTGATTGAATTTGGTGGATCCTGCATGAGATTTAGGCCGTATTTGGTCGCGGTTATTTCGAAAAACTGCATTTCCCGTCGCATATTGTTCAATGCTGATATTAACAAATCCATCAATCGGTACATTGGGTGGAACTGAGAATTCTGTGTTTGTGGAAGGCGAATTTTGCCTAGCAATTGTCCAATGAACCGAATGTATCCTCGAGCGTAATGCCCGTCTTGAACCAGCCATTGTGCCAACGGCGCCGCTGCGAGGGAGCCCACTCCGGCGTGAGACAAGAAAGGTTGCTGGGTCGCTTGTGTGAATTGTACGTTGCAGACAGCGAGCAGGTGACTCGTCAATGAGGGCGTGAGGTGCGCCGGGGCGACATGAGGTAACTGAGGAGCGATGAGCTGCCCGTCGCGGCCGCGCTTCTGGTTGGGGCCCCTCCTGTGGACTTGGAGATTAGGATTTGGGTGCGTTCCATTGAGTATGCTCGATCCTGCTTGACCATTGTTGTTCGGTATGCTTGGGTCGACGGGTGCTTGAGCAGTCTGGGCCATGTGGGCTTGCGCGTCGGGGGATGCCAGGTAGGCCTGACATTCTTGGAGATGCTCAATCTGGCGGGTGGTGTTTTTCGCCCGGACGAAGCCGCAATGGAGACATCGCACTTTATTGCACTTGACGCGTGTTAGCCTAGACTCGCGATTTTTCAGGTACGAGCGCAGTGGAGACGTGAAGGGTGCGCGCAGAAAGGCCGAAGCAAGTGAGGACAGGGCGAAAGGGCTGTCGGGGAAAGAGCAGTGCAAGTACCTTGGAGGGAGTGTCTTGATCCTGATACTCCGTGAAGGCTCGACGAATGTCGGGGTTGGCGTGTCGCCCCATGCTGATTGATGGCCGGCAGGATGTGGTATGTTACTGTATCGTGGGGCGGTGTATTGTGGTCAGTCATGTAAGATTCGGACGACGAAATGGAGAAGGGCAAAGTGGAGATGGGCCAGTTGGGCAAGCGGCCATGACTAAGGCACGCCTTGCCCGATCGAGCGCCCCTTCGACCCCTGACGAGCGCGAAGACTCACAGCAGCAGCACCGCAACGCTTCAGGACATTCGAGTCTGTCTGCGGGAAGAGCTTCATTTTGCGTTCTCAAGAGCATCCCAGGTGCGGCGCTGACATTTGATATCAGCAGGACACGCTTTTGGTACCGTATCGAATTCGCCCAGGTGCTGCAGGCGATGGATCCCACAGCCCCATTAGTCACGATATTTTTTGCTGTTAGCACATTGGCCTGCATTCTCCAGTTCCAGTTATAAAACATCTCTGAGCGCCTACGCCGCTTTCGTAGGCATGCCAGCTGTTCGAAAATTACCACTCACATTCCCATGCATGCCGTGTCCAACAACTCCAAATAATGTGTACGGCCTGCAATAAACGCCAGATTATTTCTACCTCTTTCGAGGCCCAGCTGCAAAACCTGCGGAGAAGTTTGCTCGTCCCAACCCGCTCGTGCACACCCTCAACGCACAACGTCCTGCTCTTCACGGCCAGCATTGAAACCTTCTACCTTTCGTTTTCCATGTATCACACAAACAGTACCTACACACCGAGATTGTGGAGGAACCAGTCTCACCCTCCTGGCGGATTCAATACTTCTCCGGTCGCACACATCCTTTCATCATGCGTCATGGCGAGGTTACAGTCAACAACTCACGAGCACGTGTCATTCCCATTACCTGCAGAAGTCCCTAGGTACAAAATGCATGGAGTAGGACTTGGTTTGGGGAAATCCAGTCGTAGGGGTGCCATGCGAGAGTACCTAGGTACTTGGATCGTGTGCTTGGAAAGAGACCCAGCAAGGCTGTTGGGCGCTTGTGAATTCCCATGGCACCCATGGCTACCTAGGTATGTACAAGGTACTAACAATCCTACATCGAGTAGTACCTCATTGTATATCAATCTGACTAACATGGTGAACGGAGGCAAATCCGCCCCAGCTGACTTCAACCCCCGCTCTTGACCACTCTGATGCAGTAGTGATATGCTGTGTTGAAGACGCTTGCCACTCTGGTGGTTACCGTGAAGGCTGATGTCAGGCTCTCAACACTTGTAAAGAACAGTCGCATGCAGCAAGCCCTGGAGCAATCTATCGCAGGCCGGAAAAGCCCGCAGTCGTCCCGGATGAACAGCCGACATGCGTCCTGATGATTGTGATGACGAATGGCGCTGAAGAAGTTCTGCGACTGCAACACACGCTCGTGGCCTTCCGAAGGAGGAAAAGTAGTTGGCATATGTCACTGCAGGAAGATCCTGCGGAGGCGTGTGACTTGATTCCCATAGCTTGGGACATGGACAACACTACTGTACCACCACATTGCTGTACATCATCTGCTGGGCCGAATACAACCGGAGCGGTGGTGATGATTGTCGCTGTGACGCAGGAATTGGGTATACCTGGCCTGGACCCTAAGGCCAATAAGCGTAGGGCGCAGAGCCCAAAGAGCGACGGGAGCATGATCTATGGAGAAAGCTTGGCTGATGGTGATGCGGGGATCATCCACAAACATCAAGATGATCAAGCCCGCTCTTGTGCTTGTTCTTGTTCTTGTTCCCACCGCCAACTATGACTAACCACCTGGGCACCCCCCCTCGGTGTTGGGAATGTGAGGCGGAGGCACACATAAGCCAGGATCGAGCATCCTCACTGCAATTTGAATCTGGGGGGCCTTTCTTCTCGAAGGATGGGGCTGAGACATCATCGTATGTAGCATGCATGCACCGCTGTCTTAACACTACTAACTATCCTCTTCTTGTTGCCTGTTTTTAGAAGCGCAAAGTAAAAAAGTAAGTTGAAGGGAGACAGTACAGAGCTCTCGCAAGCTTCCCCAGGGCAGCGCTCCGATGTAGGTGGTGCAGGTGGTGTAGATATTGCGATCTGCCCCTCCATTGCCATCTGATTTGCCCACAGGCTCCAGCACAGGCGATCCTAGCTCCACACGGTCAAGCTCTCCCCCGCAAGAATTAGGCGCAGGCGTGCTTCCAAGTTTTCGATCAAGACTTCCTTGCATGCAGATCCCACCCCAAACAACACGCAAATCTGGAGCCAACAGCGCCGTGGCTCCAGCCAGCCGCATGTCCGCTAACATCACCGCTGGAGCCCCGTCAAATCAGATGGTGGTACCTGAGCTTACTCTCTTGCCCGAGGTCAGCCCTGCATCAAACTCTCTTCCAGATGGCACTCGTTCCGCCTCGGTCGTCATACCGAAATTGCTGCAATGCCATGCAAATCCGCAGCCTATACTGCCGTCACTGGCCTCGACGGCTTGGCTAGACGAGGTGATTGTCGGTCAGCGAGCCTCCTCACTGGCCACCAACTCGGCGACCGTTCTCGGAAGGGGGTCCATGAGGTGGCAGTTGAGAAGCTACCCTAGCTTCTTATCCCAGCTATTGTTTACCGCGATGATCCTGCTGAATGACCAGGAAGTCATGTTGTGACGGAAGCTTGCAGAAGTTAGCCAGACGTTCTTAAAGGCCGATTGTCCCAGATCTTCGAAGCTTTTTTTCGTGGACTGAGACACCGCTGATCTCGCTGCAATCCATTCTTAATCACAGCATTCTTAGCTCGACATCTCTTACTCCCCGTGAATGGAAGTGCATACGCAGGACAACCTTACAGCTTAAAGATTAGTATACTCGGAACAACTCGCATCATGTTTGGAAACGTCGGTGTTGCTGCTACGACAGCAATTGCTCTCCTTTCGACTGTAACCAACGCGGCCCCTGCCCAATTGTAAGTTCAATTGACCCTTTCAACACGCGTTGTAGGTACTGACTCTCAGCAGGACGCAATTCAAGCGCCAGGGAGCCAAGTTCGACTACAATGGCAAAGTTCGTGGTGTCAACCTAGGTGGTTGGTTTGTCCTCGAGCCTTGGATAACTCCCAGCATCTTTGAGCAATGGGCAGATGGCAGTGGAGCCAAGGACGAGTACACTTACACTCAGATCCTGGGCAAGAGTGAAGCTCAAACCCGCCTCTCACAGCATTGGAACTCCTGGATCACCCAGGCAGATTTCAGCGCAATTGCGGCTGCTGGTCTCAACCACGTTCGCATTCCGATCGGTTACTGGAGTGTTATTCCCGTTGATGGAGAACCATTCGTGCAAGGCGCGTATGAGGTTCTTGGCCAGGCCTTGGACTGGGCTTCGGGAGCAGGTCTGAAGGTTATGATTGACCTGCACGGTGGTAAGTGTATCCTAAATACATCTTTCTAGTACTCGATCTGACAGCTGTCCAGCTCCGGGATCTCAGAATGGTTTCGACAACTCTGGCAAATATGGCTCTGTAGGCTGGACTCAAGGTGACTCTGTCCAGCACACCATCAATGTGCTCAACAAGATCCGTGATGACCATGCATCGCACCCAGCAGTGGCCTCCATTGAACTGCTCAATGAGCCATTGGGTCCAAACTTGAATATGGACACCGTCCGTCAATTCTACATGGATGGTTGGGGTAATCTCAAGGACTCCAACGTCGGTATCGTCTTCCACGACGCTTTCGAAGGTGTCACTTCCTGGAACGAATGGGGTTCCGGCATGTGGAACCTTGTCCTTGACACCCATCACTATGAGATCTTTGACAACTCGGCAGTCTCCATGTCTCCAGCAGACCATTTGAAGACCGCCTGCGACTTTGGCAACCAGATGGCGAGCACCAACAAGAACACCATCGCTGGTGAGTGGACAGGTGCTCAGACTGACTGCGCGAAGTGGTTGAACGGCCTTGGTAAGGGTGCACGATACGATGGTACCTTCGAAGGATCCACCAAGATTGGATCTTGCGATGGAAAGTATACTGGAACTGTTGCCGGCCTTTCGCAAGATGACAAGACGAACATTAAGAACTTCATCTCGGCACAAATTTCGGCGTTCGAGAAGGCCAATGGATGGGTCTTCTGGAACTGGAAGACCGAAAGCGCTCCCGAGTGGAATATGCAGGACCTGTTGAAGGAGGGTTTGTTCGACATTGGAGGTGAGTAGTACCACCGCGACATGACATTGTTTGCTTGAACCTTACTGACGACACCACAGCTACTGGCTCTTGCGGTTAAATACTTTTCTTCTATCTCTTCTCTTCCATTCGTTCGCGCCGAGTTCTACAGGTCTGTAGCTCGTGATGAATGTTATGATTTCCTAGCCGTTGGATACCCCCCATCGCGCTCGCTAAACCAGGTTTCTTGGGCAATCCTCTGTATTTTTTCTTGATCTTCGACCCTTGAAACAATATTGATGACATCTGGTGGAGGGAATGGATATATCGGGCAGGCAAGACGAAATGTATAACAAGCGATCTTATTATACCTATAACACATTTTATTAACTCTTCGAACGATGTTTCGTAAATTGGATGGAAGCTGAACCCTGTGGCATTGTGAGACGTGGAAACCAATTCGTTAGTGATGACCCCGTTTCCCGACATCGGTCCCGAGGTCTGCGGCGCAGGCCGGCGTGGGAAGGGTGCAGAAACGCTTCATGCAGGGGCGATTGAAACGCGTAGAATGACAAGCAGAACAACAAAAGTCAGCAACCATCAACAAAAGGCTGCTGCCGTGGTCGTTTTCTGCAATTCCTGAGTTACACGAATCAAGCAAGATTTCATCATCACCCAGCAAGCACCAGCACCAAGATTCCATCTCGCAGCAAAACTGAATCGATAACCTTAAAAGGACCGCTGCTCATCCCGCTGGATGATCCGGGTTCCCACTCCCACTCCACCCCCTGAACCTCTCAGCTTTCTCGAGTTCTCAGCCCAGCGCGCAAACGCCCAAAGCTCAGTTGCAATTTCCGCGTCGCTCGAGCTTCATGCGCTGAGCTGCCCCTTTCGCACAAGCGGCACCTAGGCATCGCGTATGTACGCGATGGGGGCACTGTCGCTGTCGCGACCGCTGGCTGGCAGGTGTTGAGATACGAAGGGAACGGTATTCTGGAAGCGATGTTACTGTTGTGTTGGCGGCAAGGGAGACGAAACCGCAACTAGCAAGAGCTGGCTCGCGTCACGGATTACCGGTGAGAGAAGTATTAAAGGCAGGGGGTGTTTGTCCTACTCCGTTCCCGTCACCGTGAGGTTTCTGTGCTTACGTTTTTCTCATTTTAGCATGTGCGTGCAATAATAAACTCTTCTACCTACGACGTATTGTCGGACGGGAATCCATCGGATAAACGAGCGTAGGACGACGGTACGAGGCGTTGGATTACATGCTATTTAACTTGAATAGGGAAAATGCTGGCTCGAATTTACCTTTGTTGGGTAAAGTTTCCTAAATATTCTTATGGGCTTCTAGGTAAGATTTGGATAATTTCAATAATGGAACGGCAGGATTGAAGGTCCGGAGAGTCGGCAGAAACGTAGTGGACTGTGGCAACAATGGTGGTACGTTGAATTCAACTTGTTGGATGCCTAATGATCCGCCGAGACGCGGAGACGATGGGAAGGAGGGAAGATGCTGCGAATGAAAACAAGTCAGCAGCAAGCAGGATGCGCTCAGGATGCCGTTGGAACCTTACTAAGGCAATTGGTAAGTGATAGGCAGGATGACTCTTTGACAGCATTGACAGCCTTAGCTGCAAATGGGTTTTTATCGATATGAACGCGGTTACAGGGGAGCTTGGCCTTGCAAATCATCATCCCGTTCCCCTCAGATCATCATCATCTCCCGCAAGTCCTCATCTTTCGGCAACAGAGTTTAGTGGGGACGCCTGAGCGGGCGCCACTTTCACTCTCCAGGCTGCGATAGTGAAGAGTCGAAGGCCTGACGAGCGCGCTTCAAGGCCGTCAACTCTGAACCTCTTCGCAAGGGGTCTGGTCCAATATTCCTCCATCAGCCTCTCGTATTGAGATCAGGCGGGCGGTCGACTAGCTCATGCGGAAGCCAACCAGTTCTGCAGTCTGGATATTGACGTGATGGAAGAGCCCGTGTTCCCTCTATTCCTGGAAATTAAACAGCAGCGGTAGCGCCAGGGCTGGAAGGGAAGGTGAGGGTTGCACCCCCCTGTCCAGCAGCACCGAGTCCCCCGCTAGCCCGCTCATGGCTAGTATGGGGTCTAGATTACTCCACACCATGCTCTCATTGGTCGGTCAGCACCCGCTAAGGCAGGAACACCTCCAGGCCACTCGACCTTGATTCGAGGAGATTGCACGCGCTCCCTGCCAAGCATCGTGCCAGGACCGTGTAGCCGAAGTCGTTCAAAACCACGGGCATCTGCCTGCCTCAGCCTGCCTTCTCTCTTCTTTTCTCGCTCACCACCAACGAAAGACTCAATATCTGCCTTGTGCATACCAGCCCTTTGAAGTATTTTTGCTTCAGCCTCTCTTTAACGTACATTCACTCTTTACAACCAGTCGCTTTTTAGCAACGACCCTTCTGCTTTTCTTCTTTCCAGGACAATAATATCCTAATTCAAACCAACAAAGTCAACATGTTCTCCACCAAGTCCGTTGTCGCGCTCTTCGCCTCCATCGCGGTCGCTTCCGCTGGATCCCAGCTTCCTGGCAACTCCGTCTGGACTCCCGGCCTCGCTGAGGTACGTAACTATTTCTTTTGTAATTGAGGACTTCAACGTTCAGCAGTGAAGCGACATCCAATGCGCGCAGAAAACACCCGCACGAGCATGAAAGTAGTTGCTGTGTAAAATGGAAAACTGACAAGTTGCTACAGCAAGTCCCCAAGGGCAAGGCTTACAGCGTCACCTGGGACCCCGAAGGCATCACTGGCACCGTCTCTTTGATCCTCCTCCGTGGCCCATCCGAGAACGTCCAGCCCCTCTCGACCATCGTCAGCGGCATCCCCGCCACCCCAGCTTCCTACAGCTGGAGCGTTCCTTGCAGCCTCGAGACCGACACCCTCCGCTACGGCATCCAGATGGTCATTGACGCAAGCGGTGACTACCAATGTACGTCATCTGCGCTCTCCCTCGCATTTTCTACCATAGCTAACGTTCACTCTCTAGACACCACTCAATTTGGTATTGCCGACTCTGACGCATGCTCTGCTTCGTCCTCCGTCGCTTCGGCTTCATCCACCGCTGCTCCTTCCAGCAGCGTCCTAGTCTCCAGCGCCGTGTCCAGCGCCGTCTCTAGCGCCGTTCCATCTTCATCCCTGCCCGGCCACAGCGTTTCCGCCATCGTCACCTCCTGCACTGAGACTACCCTCGTCTCCCACACCTCCGGCTACGTCGGCGGCACCGGATACCCCATTGCCAACTCTTCCATCGTTGCCCCCACTAAGTCCTTGGTCCACCCTACTGGTCTCTACCCCAACAGCACTGGCACTGGTGCTCTTACTCTCTCCACCGGTGCCGCTGGCCACGTCCAGGCTGCTCTTGGCTTCGTCGGTGCCGTTGCCGGTCTCGTCATGGTTTTGTAAACGCTAAACCAGTCGGTGTTGTTTCGTTGAGCATGATTTACAAAAAACGTCGTCTGTTCTAATGGACAACTCGTTTTTCCTTTCTCGAGACGGTCCCATGCATCTGTAATTAAGTTGCCGCTGTGGGGCTATCCGTCTTGCTCTACTTGTGGAGTTTGGATAAAAGATACCCTCATGGTGTGCTGACATGATCACTAATGCAAGGATTGGATTCCCTTTGTTTGCTTTGTTCGGTTTCCGTGTGCATCGCGAATGGTTCGGTTTGCATTTGATCGAAAGTCGCGTTGAGAATATAATGAGTTAGGCAGATCGAGTGGAAAATATGAGATCAGTTCTATACCCCCAATGACCAAGCCAAATTTCTTATTTGCTCTTATATAAATAAATCTCTTGATCCTTTCGTCAGTGTGAAACTTGATGTCTAAATTTTAACCGCTTTATCTTCATCCTTCCATGGTAAATCTACGTACACGTGCCTAGGTACATTTCGAAAGGTCGAAGACATTTGAAATGCACCTCCGTACCCAACGAATGGCAAACAGCCAACATTCTATCTATAGAACCATTCAACGACTACATTAATGCAGGGCTGATGGTCTTGCATGGTTGCCTGGTCCCATTTACAGTGACTGAAAAGTCTAGTAATGTACCGGTACATTTCATTTCGATTTCGTAGGCCAATTTTCTAAACTTCTTCCCGAATCTATTAGTGAATACGGGAAGTTTTTCAAATCTCATTCCTAGGTTAAATGAGATCTGACAAAGTTCGGAAACATCCTTTGTAGAACGATTAGGGGCATCGTCTATTTCCGATGTATAGAGACGGACATGGTGTTTGTTATCCGGAATCTCTGACGCAAATTCGAATAGTTGGTAAAGGTCCATCTTGACAGGTTCTTTGGTATGGATATCCGCGCCCTAGATGGTGTTATGAGGACGCTCAAAGGAACAGGTGGGTAATGCTCACTCTCCTAAGAAACCATTGCATTTGGTTAACAGCGAAGTAATCCGCTTCTCGTTCAAAGTATTCCCGATCGTTCACGTCGTGACGGTCCTCGTCAAACAACTCAGCGAAATCAACCCCATAGTTTCGTTTCGAGACACGAGAGGTCACTTTCACTCCACATGATCTCCCTAACCGGCTATCACTTATGGCTTTAATGACTGCTCCTCGGCAAATAGCTGTCCATCTTGAAGCCATGAGCATACTAATCAATTTTCAGACACAAAGTGCGTGCAACTTACGGACCATCCCCAGTTCCTTGTAAAACCTCAATGCCCTGGGCAACAAAATACTCCTGTAGGAGTTTATACAAGTAGGCGCATCGTCCAAATCCTCCCACGAGTAAAATGTACTGTAACCGTTTAGCGAGCATATTCGTCCATCCTCAGCATACGGGTTCCCATACCTTTGGCGTTCTATTCTGTCTCATGATTTCCTGGATCTGCTTTAGTACGAGTTTCCGGATGTCTTCCGTCACTGGTTTGAAGATTGCGGCTACACTTTCGCTAAAAACCTTGTGAGCATTTGAAGGTTACAAGCTGCAAGTCTCTGGACAATGGGTACCTTGGAAGCTTCAATCCATCTTTTGAGAGTTTGAGCTCTTTAGCTGTGACATCGATCCTCGTGTTTTTGGGCCGCCCATTTGAAGCATTCAGCATGGTGCCGAGCACAGGGAGGACTCGCAAAGGCCCACCAATGACGTTTGCGGGAAGTCGGACGTGGAAATCGCTACCATCGTTCTTGAACAAGCGCTTTATACCGTTCTCCCACTCAACATTCATCACCTTTGCCTTCTGCTCTGGCTTCAGCTTTTCCCATCGTTTGTGCAGCTTTGCGCGCATTACATCTTCAAACCCTTCATCAAGAAAGATGCTGCCGCACATTTTTCCTGCCCACGGCTAGAGTTAGCATTGCTCATAGGGGGGGGTTCATCTTCTCACCATCCCCCACAACGCACTCCTTCACAAACACAGTGGGATTGGATTGTTCTATCTCATAGCTTGTAATGTCCTGAACGGCCTTAGCTGCGTTTGACCAGAGTCCTTACGGGAAGCTTACGACTGTGCCGCCACCACAATCACAAACTGTGATTACATCGCCCTTTTCAACGCCCGGCCGACCTCTGAATTCTGCAAGCGTTGCTAATGCAGCTGCTTCAGGTTCCGACACCAGCTGCAGCTTAGTGCTTCCGCAGAGTCGATGGTTGAGAATCCCAGCACGCTCGGCCGCCTTTTTGGTCCTTTCCATTGCATCATGGGACCATATCGCGGGAACGGTTACGACAACTTGAAACCGGAGTCCCTCTACAGCCCGTTGTCCGAGTTCTATTTCAATCGTTCGGATAGTATGGTTCCATAGCTCGCGTAAGAAGTCCGTAGCCGCATCGACAGCAGTGATCTCCAGCTCTTCTAACATATTGTTTGCCTGTCGCAGCTGTTCCGAGTTTTGAACATCCCGATGTAAGTCTCTTGGATTCACTAGACATAGTTTGAACCATCTTAGAGGGGTTTGTTCAGGTCTCAAGCTATATCCCCATCCAGCAATCCTTCGCTGATTTCTCTCAGCCGCGTATACGACTTTCCCTCTCTCATATACGATTGCTGTTGGAGTTTTGGCATCGTCGGTATTGTGGGAATGATCTGTGTGCCATCGGGTGATGATTTTGATATTATTAGGCTGATTCGATAAAGCCCAAGCGACGCCAGAAAAGCTGGCATACTATTAGTTGGTTGCTATCCAAAGTTATAGGGATTACTAACGTTGTTCCGAAGTCAATACCGATGTAAAGACTGGTCCTCATGATCAAATCTTCCTGAGTTCGCTAATAAACGAGAAAAGAGAGCGAAAGGTATTTGAGAACTTCATTTGAATCGATCAGGCTGACTATGAAGGTTTGGTGGATATGTTTAACTTCGCCGTCCTCCATTTCGGGGCAATATCAACCAATCATCGCAAAGCAGCTGCAAACTTTCTGCCTTGTCCCGATATCGAATCAAAGCCGCAGCTTATAACACCTCATTACGCGCTCTTGCACCCTCCGATGCCTTAAATGTAAACAGATGTTGGGGGTTCATAGGTAGCCTTCTTCAATGGCCTCCGTGGCATCTTTACTGAGAGCGTATTGAGTAACCGTTGTAGCATACTCGCTATAGAAAGGGTGGTGATTGACCCCTATTTGGAGGTAAGGAGACACATTTACCAATAGATGGAATGAGGCTCCAGGTGAATGAAACACGAGAGAAGAGGCCATAAGGGTAATGTGTACGCCCAACTCACAGCCCGACATGGGCTGTTACAACCTGTTCGTATATAACTTACCTCAATAGGGATGCTGCAGACGAAATTTATTGATTACTTGCTTTTTCACGGCAGTCAATATTTTTACTTCTCACCGGTGAACCAGAATTGGGAGTGTGACCAACATATTCCATGTCAGTGGTTGCATGATCTCAGCCTTGTGAGCCTTAGATGCTATAGGTTATCCCCCGCAAGGCTGTCAGGTTATATACGGGTAGTCATATGTGCGGATAAACTTCCCATTTCTATGCACTGATTCTATCTAAACGTATCTTTCAGCTCTCTTTCAGCTTACAGAGCAGGTGAGTTATTCCTCCAGACATAGTTTCCTAGAATGCACTAACCTATCGCATGGTCTATGCTAAGACAATCTAAGTACATTATCTATCTTTTCAGAATTTCAAACAGATGCTTCCACTCTTTGGTGACCTTTCTCCTACGCACGGATACACGCAATGGCTTCGATGAATCCAGCTACAAGCTCTAGAGCGTATACACGTATCGCAGACGAATTCTCAACACCTGAATCATACTGGACCCAAATGGTAGGAGCACAAGGGTACAACGCGAACGCACCCTACAAAGATTTCACCATCCCTACCCACCAACGAGTACAGCCCCGGATAGTACCAAGAAACGACATTCCAGCTACAGACTTTTCTGCTGATATTACTGCGGATGAATGCGACATCCGTGATCTACAAAGTAGATATAATGAGGTGCACAAGAAATGGGTTGCTGTTTGCGAAGAGCTCGCGGATGCTAGAACTACATTCTCATATACCTTGGAAGATGGATATTTTTCTTCCGAATGGACACGGCTGCAATACATGATACATATTTGGGCCATGAAACACTTCAATGGACCCTGGTCGCGATTTAAGTGGTATAGCCGACTTGGAAAGGGATCATCGCAAGACTTGACTGAGTCAGGAGTCTTCTGGAAAGCGGATCTAGTCAGTGACAGACCATTACTAGCGCAGGCGGTATTATGGAATTTCCTACAAACGCATGTATTTGCTGGGTTAGAGGAAAACCGTTCGGATGTTGTTCCTTGCGGTGCGTATTGGGCATTTCACCTACAATCTGAACTAGCAGGTCTGAATAAGAAACTTAGGCCTAGTAAGTTCAGCACCATTTCATTATACTTCAACTCCAATGAGAAAATCAAGCTAAATGTTCCTAGCAATGGAAGATATAAGAAATTCTCAAAATGCAGAAATCAATAAGAATATCAAGAATTACTTCGACTGGCGCGTCAAAACCGCCTCATTTATCAAAGAGAGACTCTCTGATGTCACCGACGATAATCCACACATCTCCAAACTAATCACCTCAATTCAAGCCAGCCTATCTCCCTATACCAAAGAAAAAGACGCCTTCGGTACCGGTCTTAAAGATGTTATCTCAGATGCAATCACTCTCGACGGAAATATGTGGAAACAACGTTCCCTCTTCCAACCTTTCCTACCTGAATCCACAAATAAGTCAGTATTCAGATACGACCCAAACACAATGGATTTCCACGACCACACAGAATGGGATTCCACCCATGCCCCACATGTCCGACTCATCTCCCCAGGCCTAGTTAAATATGGCGATTCCAATGGCGAACGATACTATTCCTCTATCATCCTAGTCAAAGCCCAGGTTTCTATGCAGAAGACAAAGAAATCGGTCTCTGAATTGGATAATTCTAGTCTAAGATCCCCAACGCCACCACCAAAAACACGACCCATGTCCTCGAGAAAAGGGGACTCGAAATCTATACGATCTGACCAGGAGAGATCGCTAGGGACCGAAAGCCCGAGGACGGCAGGTATTGAAAGTTTGAGAACGGCGGAGCAATATAGAGAGCATGAGGAGAGGCCGGAGAGAAGGGATGATGAGGTCGTACATGGAACAAGTCATCATGTCAACCTTCACTCTCCTACCACAAACTTCCCTGTAGAGACCGATATCACGCATCAATATCAACAGCATCCGCAGCAATCGATGATGTATCAAGATCCCTATGGTGCACGGACTGATCTAAATGACCTTCAAGACCATCGCTCGCGTTCGAAATCAGGGCATCATTCGCCAGCTAGACACTCCAGACGGGGAAGTGAGGGAGGGAAGCGGGGGATGGGGAGGTCCAAGAGGAAGGCATCGGTGAATGATCGAGATAGGAGGAGAGGATGGAAGAGTTTATATCTAAGAAGGACATAAATGTGAGGATTTTCGGGGGTGGGATTGGGGGTGGAATACCAAGTTCTTGGAGTTCGGTTTGGAATTCAAGATTAATGCAGATGAGTTTGCACACTGGTTACCAACATTGAAATATAGTGAAATGATCGTCGATAATGAATTCATGGTGAAGGATTCCGATGTGTTGGGTTGGCTTATCACTGGTATTTAGTTGTTAGTCTGGTTATATGTTTGACTTTGAGGGAATATGTCCTTTTAGGTTGACGACGATTAGGCTCTGCTGTATACCTTGGAGAACATGTACCCTTGGAAACCGGAGAGTATTAAGTTTCGTTTGATGCTTTAAGAGGGATGTACTATGTACTTCATTGGATTATAGACCCCGGCTCGCCCTCACCCACACGCGCAAGAGTCGATGCAAATCGATAAAGTCCACGCCGACCTTCAAGCATCAAGCATGATTACCAAAGCAAAACACACAAAACTTAAAAGCCGACCACCTATAGGTCGAACACGTTATCTATGTACTTATTGTTACCCAACAGCGGGCCCCCTCCACCCCGCAAACCTGCATCAAGGCGCTTCCTTAGCAGCAGGCTTACGTCCATACACCAAGTGCAAATTACAATAAGAATGCACCGCACGATTCTTGATATCGTTTCTGACACCAGCAAGGAAAACTTGCGTGCGTTCGTTACTCCAGCCAAGGACGCGGGTGAAGAGGGCTAGGGAGTAGGATTCTACCGCCATTAGTAGGGAGCATTGGTTATATCTGCCTACTTCTTTTAGTTTTCTGTCTCGTGGCCAACCGGAGGAGGGGACCTAGGATGGGGTTGGTTAGCTTGAAGGGTTTATAGTGGGAAGGAATTGCGTTACCTTGTATATATCGTCCCTAACTTCCTCAAACCCTGTATCTTCCAAAATACCCTTCAGCGATTCAGCTATGTTCATCTTCCTTCCGAACATCTCACTGGCTTTGTGCAACTCTGCAGTATACTCTATCAAGTTCGGGGCCAACTTCATGGTATCATCGTCGCTCCGAAGCCCGACTTCAAACTCCTGCAGTTCAATCCACCCGCCGGGTTTCAAATGTTTATAGGCCTGTCTAACCAGCTTCGGCCAATCCGATATCGAACCGTGAAGATCTCGCGCATGAACGAAATCGAATGGTTGTGTGTACAGCCATTCCTGCTCTGCATCATCGACTGAGAAATGTAGGTTCGGTGGTACCCAGCTTGGTTGGATGGGGCTTAGATCCGTTCCAAAGACCTCTGTCTCTGGGTGTTCGTCCGCAAAATCTATCGCCCATATTCCAGTTCCCGTGCCGACATCTAGCACTCTTTTTGGGTTCCGTAGCGGACAGAGGTAGAGGCGGCCATCAAGCGTTAGGCTTCGCACGTGGTGCAAGAGATCTTGCCGGTCTTGTTCGGCTTCGTCGTTGGGGAGGACATAATTCCCCGAGCGGTAGGCATGGCTAAAAGTGGGGTCACAATTAGCGTAAGCTTCAATCAGAAGGGATTTTGGTACACTAGATGGCATTGTACATCTATGTATAGATTTCCCATGTAGATCGAAGGTATAATGCAAAATTACATACTACCGTCTCCCATTCTCGTACTGGTAATTCAAGACACTCGAGGCCAAAGAGGTGGTCAAAGAGCGCGTGGATTCCGCATCGGATTCGATGGCCGAGTCAGTCTCGGATGTGTCTGGTTCGATAGGCCCTTGTGTCGCGGGAGGTGGTGGATTAGGCGTTGTCATTGTGTGTGCGTGTAAGAATTGAAAACGAACAAAGAAAGTGGAGGAGAGAAGAACAAAGGAAACGAGGCAAAATCCTTCGAGGAACAAGAAGCAAAAGTGGCAAGTGGTATGATATTCTATACATATCAGGCATGTCGTAGGGCCAAACAAACCTAACAACACCGATTTCAAACAAGCAAAGGAAGGTCGCCGTCCTGCTTTTTTAGCCAATTACCTGGAATCGACGATGATGTGGAGGCAGGGTGGTATGCGCAATATCTGACCAGACAAGGGTCACGGAGAGTCCGCTCCTACATCGCTCAGAGCTGCAGAGCATTGCTGTCAAGGCTAATCCGAGCCTTGTGGACGGATAGTAACCAGATTAGTGGAGATGGAGGAGAGGCATTGGCCTTGGTTGGAGAAGGATCATCGGCAGCGGATAAAGCGCCGTACAGACCCTGGAAGCATCGTAACGGTGCTATAATGACAGCTACTCAGCTTTCAAGTCGCAAAGCTTACAAAGCTCTTCCAATCTGGCTGGTTCCAATCGATAGAGCGATGAGGGAGGGGTAGGTTATCCAAGATCAACTAGCAGGAGGGCCAGCCCCAGCTGCGCTTTGAAGTTCATGTCAGGGAGATAGAGAGTGCAGGTGGGGAACTCGCGATATGTGAAGTGCGGCGGGGATATCTTGGCGAAGACGTTGGGCAAGCTGACTGCTTTAGCGAGGTCGTGGAGTGCGCTTCAAATATGCAGTTAGTCGTAGGAGGAGAGAGTGATCTTTTTATATGAGCCAGTTAGGATGTTGGAGAGAGTTGGATATTCTAGAAGGTGGAATGCGACGATAGCTGTGAAATGGTGGTAGTTTCTTGTCTACTGCACCTGTTCCAGCAGCATGCTCTACTTTGGTAGAGCCAAGAGCTCTTCGTCTACTGTGTACAGCCTAATTATATGCCGTGAAGTTGTGACGCCGTCGGTACCACGATGAATGAAGGACGGAGATTGTGAATGAAAGTGGCCGGAGGTCGAGATCCATGGATTCGTCCGTCGTGTGGCGTCCACGGCATTAATGCTGACGGCACTTCGAGAAACTTCCGAGGTTCTAGCGGGGAACAGAGCTCTGCTCTACATTTCGTCCTGCACGTCATTCCACCTTTCTCTCACCAACACCACCACCGACTCCCTATTTCAACATCTTCAGTCGCCCACGACAGAAGCAAAGAGACGACAATCATGGCTTTCATGCTCCGACGGCCCTTCGCCATCACGGCAACCCTCAGACAACCTACCAAGCCCGCTTCTTCGATCACCTTCCGCGCCTTCCACAACGCCCCACGCACATCTCGAACACTGACTCCATCGCTGTCCAAATCCCACAATGTCTTTCGCAGTACCTTCAAGAGGACGTACATGCAGCAGGCTCCTTCGGCAACATACGGTTCCCAGGACCTGCGGCAGCGACTGATCTACGGTGCTGGAATCTTCGGCGCCACTTTGCTAGGAATCAACCTCGTCTTCAACCGGGAGACACGGGAAGATGGCGGCATGCCACCTTATGAGCGCTCCTACCTGAACGACACCTTTTTGCACACTGGTCTCGGCATTGGTATCATTGGTGTTGCGGCGCGCGCTCTGCATATGAATGGATGGAGCTACAGGTTGATGGCTGCGAACCCTTGGATGGTGCTCGGTGTCGGTTTGGTGGGAAGTATCGGCACCATGATCGGCTGTAGGGCAACGGATCCATCAAAGTAAGTTACTCTATGCGCAGTGTTATTCTAGATCTCCATACTGACCCCTCATACAGCTACGTCCAGAAATACGCTCTCTGGGCCGGTTTCAACCTCACCCAAGCCGCGCTCCTTTCGCCCCTCATGTTCATGCACCCCGCGCTCCTCGCCCGCGCAGGTCTATACACTGTTGGCATGATGGGCAGCATTGCCTTTGTCGGCGCAACCGCCAAGCAAGAGAAGTACCTCTACCTCGGCGGTCCTTTACTCGCTGGTGTCGCAATGGTCGCCCTCTCCGGTCTCGCACCCCTCGTTATCCCCGCCACCGCCGCACGCACCCTCATGTGGACTGAGAACATCTGGCTATATGGAGGTCTTGCGGTCTTTGGTGGTTTCACCCTCTACGATGTGCAGAAGATCCTACACCATGCACGATTGGCGGAGCGTGGGTTGATCAAGAAGGATCCCGTTAATGAGAGTATCTCGCTTGAGTTGGATTTCATCAACATTTTCGTCCGTATGGTGCAGATTCTTGCAATGAGCCAGAATAGGAGGAAATAAACGGAGTTCCGGCACCCAGTTAGCGATGACATCCGGGAGGAATTAATGTATACCGCGACGGTAAAGGATAATATTTGGACACTATGACCTGCGGCTCAAGCATCATGGATGTGAAGGATGAGTAAAAGACAATCCTCACTTCAGTTTGAATCCACCCTTCTCTTTTTCCTTTCTCCTCTCTTTCCCACAACCTCATAACCTCCTCTGTACCATCACCTTAGTATCAACATCTGTAGAATTAACAAAAAATTCAAAACAATGCAAAATTTCAACGCCTACTTCATCTGAATCATACTTTTAAAAGAGAAAGTTTTTCATTTCATCCATTCAACCTTTGGAAATAACTAAACCTCCATATATCCCATCCCATCAAATCCAATCCATCCACATAAAAATCATCTGATCTATCTCAAACCCATCATCCAACCATCATCATCAAGAAACCTCCTATCCCACATATCATGAATCAACCCCTCAAACGAGAAAAAGATATCCATCTAAACACCGGTGGCGTGGAAAAAGTAGAAAGTCCCGGGGAAGAATTATAAAAAGCGAAGAAAAAGAAGAAAAACGAAATAAACCACAGGGTATCCTTTCAAGCGCCACGAATTTGGATAGAGTGCGCTGAACACAAAAACGAGATAGATATATCGGTCGGTCGGTAGATAGGTAGTAGGTGTGTATCGGTGGGAGAAGTGAGGTTAGGAACCTGAACGAAATTGTGAGTTATTGGTTTCTAGATTTGATTGATATACGAACAGGAGGATGTGCTTACGTTTTACCAATCACCAACAGTTTTCCAATCCCCTTTCCACCGTGTTTTTAGAACAAGGTTACTGTGACTGGATACACACACAGATCCCAAAAAACGTTCTCATAAAAGCCCAGAATAATCACACAACACATACTCTCACATGACAATGCACTTCAAGCCCTTCTTCGAACCCTTAGAACTACGTTCATCCGCATCCGTCCGCACGGTTAATCGACTCGGTCCTCTGATACTGTGTGCACCACCTCCCCCTCCAACAGGTGCAGACATGATCTCACTGCCTTGATCCCTTCGGCCGGGTATACTTAGCAGTGGTCTCCGAACTCTAGGACTGTGAGGTGTAGTCACTTGTGCAAGGGGCACGCTCATTCGATTGCCTACATCCCGCGGTACTGGTCTGCGGTGCACTACTGCATTTGTGTCAGGTGCGCTACCACGTCGACTAGGTTGGCGGCCTACGAAGGGTGGTTGTGGTGGTGCTGGTTGGGCGCCTGGGTAAGTGACGAAGGGATCGCGGTTCGAGTAGTTACTACCACGAGAGGAGCTGTTGCGGTGGTGAGTGGGGTGATGAGTGGGGTGGTAGGAGGAGGTGGCATGATGAGCTGCTGGTTGTTGGTGGTGGTGCTGGGTGGCGCGGGATGAGCGACGGCGGGCTGGGGTTTGAGAAGAGGCGGAGGGACGGCGAGACGAAGAAGGCTCTGGTTGAACAGGTTGAGGGGGTGGGAAGGTAGAGGGGTGTAGGAGCGCGGGTCGTGGGAGAGGTGCGAGGAGGTTTGAAAGATCGGAGGTAGATTGTGTTTGAATGCTGGCGTATTGCGGGTATGGGTTGTTAGGCAATGGTGCATGTGGAAGCGGTCGTGAGAGGTTGACTGGAGGACGGCCATGATTCTGGGGAACTACTGGTATGACAGGAACGGTTGGGATGGCTGGTACAGGCGGTATACCCGCCGCCGTCGAAGGGATGGCGGGTACAGGAGGGACGGGAGGCACGGGAGGTACGGGATGAGTAAGACTTATGTTAGCTCCTGGACCTGGGGGATCCGCATTCGGAGTGTATGGCGGAGGGGGTGGGACCCAATTATCGGCGTCGCTTTCGTGAGGAAACTCTCTTAGGCCGTCAGCTCTACGATATTCCAAGGGCCGGAAGGGTAGCGCTCGTAGATGCCGCCGATTGGCCGGGGACACTGCGGCGACGGTAGCGGCCCGCTGGAGGGAATTCTGAGAGCGTGGTTGGGAGTGATCGTAAGGGGCTTCGAATACCACTTGGGCTTCCTCCTCCTCCAAGGTTTCCTCGTCGTTTCTGGTGATCGTAGGTACATTTGGACGTTGCTGGTGTTGGCGATCATTTGACTGATCGCGAGAATCCCGGCTGCTGGTTGTTTGAGAGCGGCTGAGAGCTCTTGATGTCCTAGACCTTGCTGCTGCGCGGTCCTGTGCTCTTCTCTGTGCCACGGTTCTAGTCCTTAGCAATTGAACCTCCGTTTCAAATTCAATGTCTTCTTCTGGGAGTTTTTCTCCGGGCAAGAGTGCATCTAAATCAAACGTGGATCGTAATGGCACCGGCGTATGACTGCTCATAGGTCTTGTGTGTTCGAAGTCCATGACAACCACGACTCCCGAAGAGCCTTGTGGCATGGATGGTATGGGTCCTGATTCGGTATCGGAGTAGGTCATGTTGCCAATTGCTATAAGCCGTTCCACTTGAGGTTCCTCTGGAACTTTAAGCCATCGGATAGCTGCAATTTCCTGATGTGCTGAAGTATCATCCTGTAGTACAGGGATGCAACAGCATGGTTCAAGTGGCGATTGTTCGGGACCATGCTCGTCTCCAGCTTCGTATGCCCAATGACCTTCCTTGTAACTGTCAGGTAATCGATAAAGCCAGAGACTAGTCGAGTTTTGCATGCGGAGAGCTACGGCGACGTGACCTGCATCTGGAGAGACAGCAGGCGCGGCTTCGTCGAGGAATTCGGATCGCACCCAGCGCTGCTGATCGGGGAGAAACGTCTTTTTCTCGGTAAATGCAGTTCCCGCTAGATCATATATGCCCCACGAATCATTATCTGCGTCAAATGCAAACAATTCATTTACCTGACCAGTATTTGTGTCCGGAATCAGAGTTGCCTGTCTCGCTTTCCTAGCCTTCTCGGGGAATAAGATCTGAGTAGTCCAGGCGGCATCGACGGCTTGTATGATGGGTTCTCCCTCTTCAGTAAAAGGGCCATCGAAGGAGCCGTGGACCGTGAAAACCGTGGTGACTTTAGACTTTGTAGCACAACTTGTAGCAAGTAAAGTGCGTCCATCATCGGAGAATTCGAGAAAATCCATAGCATGACATGTGACAGAGCGTCGACTAGATTCTGTCGCGTGCGGTGCTATCGATATTACCTCAATGCCGTATTTGTGCCCTGTTGCAAGCACCGAGCCTTGCGGACACAGAGCAATTGTGTTAGCCTCATTCTCTAACAATATTGTCCGCTGCTTCTCAATCTTCTCTCCAAGCCCGAGCAACTTGTATACGTCAACCTTGGTTGGTGTCGATAGAACAGCCAAAAGCGAGCCGTCATCTAATATGTCTAGCGCAACAGGCTTTCTCCGAATACCCAAGGTTCTTGCAAACAGACGCGGTAAACTAGGCGCTTTTATGAGCCAAATGTTCGAGGCCGTGTAGACTGCGATAAAACTTCCTTTACGCGATACGGCGAAGCCAAACGAGTCTGGAAGGGCAGAGGACGTCGCGGTATTCGAGATGAGGTCTAGGATCGTGGTTTTCGGCTGAGGATGGGCATTGCGGAATTTCGACGGC
Organism: Rhytidhysteron rufulum CBS 306.38; assembly: GCA_000467735.1. Lineage (NCBI taxonomy): Eukaryota > Fungi > Ascomycota > Dothideomycetes > Hysteriales > Hysteriaceae > Rhytidhysteron > Rhytidhysteron rufulum. The sequence continues at coordinate 31,707 of AJFL01000825.1, read as the reverse complement.
GCGCGCTCGTCAGCGCTCATTGTCGATGTCCTGGCGGTCGAATTTGCGGAGGTCTGAGAGGAGGACAATCGGGTATGGGAGGCTTGGTTGGTCGAGGTCGAAGAGGTGGCAGAGTGGTTGTTGTGGCCTTCCGCGGACGTTGCGCTCTCTGAGGTCGGGCTAGTCGAGGTCGGTGATGTCGTACGCGGGTGGTGTCTGCATTGGAAAGCTGCTATCCCGTCACCACGCTCATGCTTCCTCGCCAAATTGGTCTGCACAGTCAAGTGTGCTCTACGCTCCTCGGCGGAAGATGTGCCTAGCATCTTACTTTTGCATCAGCTGGGCCGCATGGGGTTCTCAGTGAGTGGGCTGGACGGCTGAGCGTGTGCAGGGCGGAGGGTTTGTCGTGCTGTTCAACATTCCTGGACCGCCGTTAAATCTTCATGTTAGCAGCGCATGGGGGGTGCGGCAGGATGGAAGGAATAGGAATGGAAAAAATGGAGAGGAGATCTGTCGTCGATATGGTGTTGCAATGCAAAAGGTGGTGGGTGACGGTACTCCCTGGGAGACTTGGCTCGCGCAGACGGCACGGCAACTTGGTTCGCTGCTGGTGCTAGGCCCTAGCAGCTCTTTGGCTGGCGCGCAGGACGATCCCAGTCTGCAGCCGGGAGGGGGGCAGAACGTAGCCTTTGCCGCTTCTGAGCAAGCTGGCTGTGCGATAAATATAGCACGCCTCCGTCACGTGGAGGGGTATTGCTTCCAGTGCAGGACTGCAGCAACCAACCCAACTAGAGCGCCCGTTTGAAACGCGACATCTCCTACCTATACATACATACATACACTGACTGCTACGTGCGCGCCCGGTGTGCATACAACATGGTCGCTGGCACTCACCACTGCAACCCCTCGGGCGTGCACTGCACCGCACTTGCGCTGCACCGCTCAAAACACATGCCGCCATGGAATAGCTCGACATCCCTCGGCAAAAATGGCACGAAGCACTGATGCGATCCACCACTGGAACGCCCCTAGAAGGCCCCCAGAAGCCACAGAACAATCCGCCCTGGGCGAATCATGTCGAGCTGCGGCTTGCATATCAAAGAAGGCTGTGACAGTGGCAGTTGTGGGTGGCCTCCAATAAGACTGCCCATCTGTCCAATTCTCGGAAGAACAGAGTTTTCTCCTGACAGCCAAACGTTTTCGATATGAAAAATGAAAAGCATGTGCTGCCCCAATAACCGTTAGCACCACGCAGGTTGAATGGCGCGCAGATCAATTCCGTACTCCGGACCGCATCGCTGTAGGGGGAACTGGTTAATGTGAAACTCTACCAATCCCCGGGTCCCGAATTCGTAGCATATTGCGATAATAGCCGCATTCAGATATTGAACGGGGATCAAGAAAAATTGCGATTTCTCACTTTTATTTTTCGCCCCCAATCTTTGGTTGATACGAGCCTCAGCCTTATGAGATAGGCACCCGTGGCTCTTTAGGGAATACGAATGGAACCCCGGCCTGCATGAAAATTCTGGTCAGCTATGAAGTCTAGCTGATGTCGGCTCGTAAAAGTGTGTCCATTTAGGAACTACTTCGAGGAACTAACATTCAGACCTTACTAGCTTTTTCATAAATCCGGGTGTTGTTATAATCCATCGTGAAGGATTTCGTGAGCTGGAAAAATAATTTACTCAGAACCAGGGCAAAGGCGATGCGAGCAGGATGGATCACCCAACGGCTAATGAATCGCCATTGGCACTGTTACTCACGTCTTGGTCGAATTCACAAGGACTTAAGGTCTGATTCGGGCTCATTGACTTTATCTTGTTCTTGGCACAGAGTCATCCAAGGTTCAGAGATAGAAAGAAAACCAAAGAGAATGTGCGCGCACATAGAGGAAGTATAAATTCAGCGCAATCTCTAAATTCCAATTCTCCTTCATCAAGCGAACGCGATAACTGGGACTAGAGTACATCGCGGTAGGGGTTGCGACTTCCGAATTCAAGACAACAAGGGTTCGTGCTTTCATCTTCCTTTCATCCTTCCCATCCTTCATCATCCTGGTATATCTCGCATCTTCTGCCGTTCAACCTTCTCTGCTTTCACCATGGCAAGCTCAGACTTTCCTCCTGGCTCCTCCTTACCACCACGCAACCAACCCCATTGTTCATCCGCGGCATCGACAGTATGTTCGATTTGTCCCAGAGGCCTGCTGGGTACTGGTTTGGATGTATGACGTCGATGGGGTTGGGGATTGAATGTGCTATTCCAAGGAGGCCAGTCTGAATTAGCCAGTGACTGTAAGAAGAGAAGGGCAGTACATTACCTGAGCAGCAGCCGGATACCTCACCCTCAAGCTGAAGCAATACACTGGCAAGTGTACAGATCTGAGGGAGCTGAGTGGTCGGTAAATGGTTCTGACGACTGAAATGCAATAAATGCGAGTGGGTTTTGCCTCCTGGGCGCTTGAGCAAGGAGGTCAATCGAAGCCGTTGTCATGACCCGAGTTCCTAAAAGATGCGCATCAGCCTTTGGCTGAAGTCTTGTGCGCCCGGAAGTCTCAATCCCTCATGTCGCAATCCAGCATGGGTATGCCTAATGCTATGGAGAAGCAAAGGTCTTCCCTTGGATGCTTTTGATCTCGATCGGTCTGGGGTAAACATGATCTGGGCAGCAGACCAACTCCCAAAAGGAGTGATCCGGTTCCATGTACAGCCGTGCCGGCCGTTTTCTGGACGCACCTTCATTGGAGAGCCCAGCGTCCGGAAACAAAACCAATTCGTGATCCTTTGCAGTAAAAGGACGGAGGCAATGATGAGTGGTCGCGGTATATCCGTGATGAAGATACTGAGTCTCCACGGTTAAGTGGGATCAAACGAATTGGTATGGGTGATATCCATACACGTTTTGACAAGAGGGATGGTTGCGTTCAGGGACACGATGATGAGTGGCTGCGGGACATCCGTGATGAATCCACTGAGTGTCCAAGATAAAACAGACAATGAAGAAGTTCCAAGAGAAGACAAAGAGTGGGAGTGCAATGCGAGAAGACCAGTAATCGAAATGGACGGATGTCTAGAAGAGTGAATGATGAGGCCAGGAGAACGGGTTTTATCCTCTCAGGGGCTCATACTTGCTCCTCCCACCTTCAACAAGCAGCAAACAGTCTGATCGCACTAGACTACTCACTTTGGGAGATCACTGTTTGTGTTATAGAAGGGGGTACTTGGTGTATAGCAAGTGCCATTGGGAACTGATTGAACACACTTCACATCGACAATTAGAAAGTTCCAAGGAAGCATTATTTTGAGCAAATATCCTCTCATTAGGAAAATGGTAACTAACTCCTCTAGATAACTGCACTTCAACAAAAAAGGATCTGGCAAAATAATCCCTATTCTCATGTAGATGACACGCCATGACATAGCCGAAGGGATTCCAATTGCTCTAGAGAAACAACTATCTTAGAGTGGAAGGAACATGGTGTACCCCATAGCGAGAAACGAGGAGCAACATACCCTAGGAATTCGCACTGTCCGAATGAATATGAATGTTACTCGACTAACCATATACGATAGGATTCATCATAATCTACCGAGTTCGTGTTCAATGACCATAAGTGACCCATACCATTTCTCTTCATCCCCAGCGGCACTGCATAATCACGCTGGTTCAATCTATAGAAAAGTGACACTTATCATGCATGTGTAGAAAGAAGATAGAATGTGAGATATAGAATGTATGCACTACTCAACATTTAACTTCCCAACCCTATTTCTTGAAGAAGTGATGTCCACTAACCAGCCTCAGCCATCACAGTGACCATAATTCGAGAGAAATCGTCCTTCTGCTTGACATCTCATTGGCGGACACGAGTAGTCTACGCATGTTCACATTATATGTCAGATGATAAGTGACCCACTCCGTACAATTGTACATAACACTAGTTAGTACTCCACTAGAAGGCTGGTATTTCACTTTCCTAGAGCAAAGGAACTCCTTTCAACAGAAACCGGAGCACTACTCTGATTTAACACTATCAAAGTGGGTTTAAACTCCTTACCTACGCATGCACAAAAGAGCATAACTGTACCGATGAACAGGACTGCCAATTCTATACCTTAAAGAGAACGAACTTCTGAGATTGAAAGGCACTGTTTCGATGAGAAAATACACCTTCCAGTTCTCTTAATTTAGACGCCACTCCACACGCTAAAGTGATACACGTCTAAGTTCCCAAATGGAATAAATCAATCAGAACGCTTTCTTTCATATAAAACACACCACCACAGTTACACCAACACCCTAGAGATAATTCAAAAAACACCTAAATCTACATACCACTAGAACCACTCATTCATGTGTCTACTCTAACTACCCCCATCAACACCACCGCATTTACCCACCTAGAACAAATATCCTGGCACCCTGAGCTATCACATCCGCCACTAATCAGAAAACCCACAATCCAAACACCCATTAAAAACCAAACCGCCCAGACCTCTCATTTAGCATGATCTAGACCTCGGTCACCCCGAAACACAAGAATCTTACGCGGTATAACACTCGCGCTCCGCCAGCCACATTCATGTTTCAGAAACCAATCAAAACAGGCTACCAGCGGGTTAGTAAGCGGGACACGTTTGGTGCGTAAGACATATATGCTTGTGACGATCCAGTCTGCCCAATATCGGGACGAGCCGAGCCTCGGTAGTGATGGGTTCACTTATATATAGGACCAGGATTCATAATACGAGGTATCTTGATTCAGGATTATGATATCTAGAGGGTGTGACCGGATCAAGCAAGCTACGAAGAAGAACCCGGTCTCGAAGCCGAAGACCGGCTTCCAGGCCTCCCGATTATAGAGTTCGAGTAAGCATGAGACACCAAATTAGCCTTCTCAACAAGTTCTTCCGGACAGCGGAACTCGACATGGAAAGGTACGTGATTCAGCGTTTCTACAGGTGGAGCAATGCCCTGTTCGATTCTCAGGGTTCGACATTCTGCATATTGCGTGAAATAGCGTATGGGACCAATCAAAGCCCAGTTCCCACCCGCAGCTTTCTCCTCCATGGCTTTTTGTATCTGGTTCGCGTAGTCGCGTTGTAGGTTATGTTGTTTCTCGTTTATATCCACCCAGTTCTTTTGTAAGCGGTCGGGCTCAAAGTCTTTTGGTATGCTGCCTTGAGAACCGAACCAGGCCTCGAAGGCGCGGTCGCGAATGTAGTCTTTTGTGTGGGGGGAGGTGTGGGGGAGTGCCCACCATTGTTTCCAGAATAGTAGTGGGCCTTCGTGGAGAACGTACCACGTTAGCCAGCTGTTTCCTCGACGCAGGAGACGTGGGCCGTCGAGGCCGAGACCCCAGTCGAAGATCCAGGGTTTGTATTCGTCGCCAACGTTGGTGAGGGAGGTGCGGAAGGCGGAGGAGAGCAGCATGAACATTAGACGGTAGTCGCGGGTCATTTCGTCCGAGAGGGCGGCGATATATGCGAGGCGTTGTTGGAGGATTAGTTCTTCTCGGCGCTGGAATACTAAGTGTTTGAAGCGTGGGGGGTTTACGACTGCTAGTCCGAGCTCTTTCTTGGATTCTAAAAGATCCTTGGGCTTGATCTTGTAGACGTTGTGAGAGATGACTGAGAGCTTCCTGAGCACTCGCCAACCGTTCGCGACGCGCGAGCGAAGCTCTTCACCGTACGGGTCTTCGGCGGGGATCCCGTATCTGCCATTTGCCCATGCGTGAATGTATCTGTGTCGGTCTACCAGTATTGCTGCCAGCTGTAGCGGTATCCGGCTCTTTATCCATTTCAGCGAGTATGTTTCGGGTTCTTTCGGAGGCGTGAGGAGGATTTCACATCGTGGGAAGGTTTGCCGGGCCACGTTCGGTATGATAGAAGTAGGATATTCTTCGATCAGGCTTCGGAGTTTCTTGTTTACGAGGCGGCAGTGGAGGAACTCATCGATGTGGCATTGCGAGAGGATAAGGATAAGAACATCCTCAGGGAGATCCTCGAAGCGCCTTTCCGAGGGTTTCTGTTTTGGGCGAGCGCAGAAAGAGGGCATAGTGACTGTTGTCGAAAATCTTGCGCGGTCGTTGGAACGGCCTGGCGAAAAGGAGATCGCGAGGCTTTCAGAGCCTCATAAAGGATGTCGGGCGTTTCGGCCATGGCCCCATTGCGACACGCTCCATTTAGGCGCGGGGTTAGCAGAGGGTTAGCTTGCAAAATTGAATCAAGAGACTGAGGGTTTTGTAAGCAGGAGTTTTGGGTTTGAGCAGGGTTCGATAAGGCGAGTCTTTGCCGTTATCTGAGTGCTGGGAACGTGATGCCTGTGGTGATCGACCTTGATGAATATATAAATGGAGCGAGAGGTGGAGTCTTCCGCGACTCCCTTCCTGCCTGGACCCTGACGTGCCTGGCACCAAACAGCCCCGGGGACTGGAGGACGACAATCAATTGGTAGAGCTTAGTTCAGCCTCACTTTTCTTTCTTTCTTTCTTTCCTCCCTCCCACTTACTGACATTGATCAGCCTTGGAGGTAAATGAGAACCTTATCAGGTAGGGAGTAGTTCCCATCATTACCAGTCTGTCGTTCGGCACTGGAGTCGCAAGAGCTGAGGCGTGCACGAACCAGCCTTGCCAAAGCAGAAACGGACAATGGTGGTGGAGTGGCTTGACTGCTGGTGGGTGATGACCTCGTTTTTCTATTGCATCTCTCACCAGTCAACCTCTGCATTCTTTTATTATTTTCTTCGCGCATATCATTATAAAACCTGCATCTCCTAAACGGACCTGCCTTGCCTATTTCGTATTCCAACCTCGCCGGAGACGTGGAGTCATGGTCACCACTGGGTAACGTGGGCGGCACACAGCAACCTTGGGAAGCAACCAAGGCTGGGACAAGAAGACGGGCGGTATCACCATGTATACTTCGTCCATTCTCAGCCGCATATACGGATGCAAGCGTCTTGGAAGGCCAGCAATTATTCAGCACCCGCGGCTGAAGGACCCAGAGGTGGACGACGATCGGGCGGCAGCCACTGCGCCCTTCTGCCAATGCTGCCAGGGCAAGCGAGCCTGCCACTTCCGGTGAAGCATCCAACTTCCATATTGATCCAGCGCAGTGCGACGGCCGGCGGACTGCTTCAATCTTCGCCTACCAGCTCCGTATCGGTGCTGGTAAAGACGGCCGGCGCTGCCATCAAACCTATCCAGCCATAGTCGAAGCATCTCCCGCATGTGACACCTCAGTGAACCCTCCCCAAAGCAGACATCGCGTAGCCGGTTCAGCCCCATGAATCGCCAGCGAGACTGGGGACCACCCATCGCCAAACCCGACGATCCGCATTCTATATCCAACCGACTGCACACAGGCAGCATCCGAGGCTGTCTTTGAGCAGAAAATTGCGGCGACGATGCTGGCTTCCTTCAAGCCACGCGCGTGGCTATGGCTTTGCAAGACCCAGCCCACGCCCTCTATAAACTCGGCCTATCCCGCATCATGAACGCTGGAGAAAAAAAGGGTCTCAACGTCTTTCTATCGTCATGGAGCGAACTGTACTGTTAGCGCTGCTATCTGCGTTTGTTGCTCGTTGCGGAGCAAACGCTGTGATACCGCCAGAAGCCCAAATCACACCTCCCCCTGTCCTCCCTAGACAGAACAATGATCGCTTCATGGGTTATCTACACACGAATGGATCCTGTCAGCATCTTATCAATCCCAATCCGTGTATACAATGCTGACAGATCTCAGACTCTTCTATGCAATGCGATGAAGGACTCACATGGTACCAGTCCGGCGCATGGGCTCAGTGTTGCGCAACAACCTTAGCATCATGCATCGCTCCCGTCGCCTGCTTCAACGGCTCCCAAATCTATCCATGGAGTGGCTCCTCCACTACTGTTGCCTGTACTTGGAACTACAACAATGAGGACTACAGCATGTGCAACACCATCTTCATCTACGAGAACACCGGAGACAGCAGCCCCCACACCGATATTGTCTGCGGAAACAGCGCCGTGAACTGGTCCCTATACCGTCAAGTACCAACCAGTACAACAAGTACGTCTCCCCCCGCCACCCTACCATCTCCTCAAGCCAAAAACTAACCTCCCAAAAGAATCCTCCGACCCCTCCTCAACAGCTGCCAACCCAACCGCAACATCCACCAGCTCCACCACCGCCGAAGCATCCTCCTCAAGCGGCTCCTCCTCCAAAGCCTGGATCGCTGGCGCCGTCGTAGGTCCCATAGCCGGCCTCGCCCTCATCGGCCTCCTAGCCTTTCTCCTAATCCGCCGCCGCAAGAAAACCAAACCCGCCCCAATCAACACCACAACCGCCAACATTCCCCCCCACCAACAACCCCCAGTCTCAGAATCCAAACCCGTCTTCCAGGGCCAGCAACAGGTCCCACCTTACGGGCAGCAGTCCCCTACCTACCCTGTTCAGCAGCAACAGCAGTGGGGTGGTGCCCAGCAGGGTTATTCCCCGGTTTCTGTGCCTACGAGTCCTAGCCCGGGGTATGAGGCTTATCAGACGCCGCCACCGCAGGGGGGTGCGGTGGAGTTGGGCGGAGTTGGGGGCGAGACGGGGAAACAGCCTTATGTTAGTGGGGGTCAGCATGCTATGCATTCGGGGGATGCGGTTGAACTTTCTGGGGAGGGGAGGAGGTAGGTTGGTGGGGAGAAAGGGGTGTGTGTGTGGTGCGTTGGTGGATAAGGTTGAGTGAGAGCGAGGGCTTCACAGACGTTCCAGTAGAGTGGTGATTAGGGGAAAGGAGGAGAAAGAGCCGGAACGAGTGTTATTGGTTATGGAGGGGATGGAGGGGGCTATATGGGTTGTATTTACGATGTATGTACGTATGCGGGATACCTTTTATTTATTTTCCTTTCTTTTTCTCTACTCTGTCTATATCTTTATCTTAGACTCTATTTGAAGTTAAATATATCATACCATGAAATAAATAAAACCATCTACAGTCTAAAGATGATGAGAAAAATGATGACAATGACTTACTAGGTATACCACATGTTTATTAGCTAGCCTACTGACCAGAACATATATTCCCCTGAAAGGTATAAGTCATCCCACGACATCACCAATATCATAACCAAATCAAAGTATTCAACCTAATATCTTGATAAATTCTCATTCTCTCTAAGGTATGTATAAGAATAGAAAATATATACTATCCACATAGGCAACCGATCAGAAAAACAACCCCCATAATCTCTAGCTGGGGTTAGAAAAACAAATGCATCGCTAAAAACCAAACCGAATAAAAACCCAGGATAAACCGGACGCCTCTAAGCATCGCCGTGCCTTGATAATGCAGTAATAGTGATATCGTGCTTGCTGTTCGCAGGGGTAGCAGCAAGGGTATTCGTGAATGAATCAATCGGAAATCCAATATCCGAATATGGGATACGGTGGGAAAGAAGAAGTAGAAGGAATAGTGGGAAGAACAGAATAGATCTAGTTCAATCCAACGCCAGCCTTCCATCTCCTCCACAATTCCGCGCCCATAGCTTTCCTGGTATCAGCAGTCCGTCCAACAGTCTCCTTATTCTCAGCCGCACGACGAAGAAGGTAGTTCAAACACTCGCTGGTAGTTCCCCAAGTAATACATTTGAAGACGCTAGGGCGGTCAATCTTCCCATCCATGCACTCCTGCGTCTTAGCGATCTCGACCAGTTCCTGAGAAATCTCGTCCGCCATGCCTTGAAGCTGGGCGTAGGAGAGTTTGGGCAGAGGACCACCTGCGAGGACGAGCTCGTTGCGGATGGCTTGGGCTTTGCGGATGGAGTCAAGGTTGTGGGTTGCGAGGACGAAGTTGAGGGGTGGGAAGGGCTTGGATGCGTCGCCGTCTAGCGGCTTCAGCATGTGGTTGTATTTTTGGCGGAGGATGGCTTCGGCGAGGCCGTCGTAGCAGGCGTGTGTGCCTTGGATGGTGTCCCAGATGATGTGGCGCGGTTCGGAGGTTAGGTAGGCGCCGCGGACGAATTTGATACCAGCGATGTAGCCCTTTTGGCGGGCGTCTTCGAGGTGACGAGCTACCTTCTCAGGGGCATTTTTCAGGTAGCATTGGTAGGTGGAGTAGAGGAGAGCGGAGCCGCGCTCGAGAGTGTTGTACTTGGCTTGTAGCTTCCAGGTCCAGGCGTCGATACCGGTGTTGGTGACTTCTTCTTCAGCACCTGGAAGAAGCATGATTCCTTTCGCCGCGGCGGCGTCACAGGCTTCAGTCATGGCAGCTTCCATGGCGGGGGTGGGGGGTTGATTGGCTTTGAGGAGCGAGAGAGCAGCGCGACCCATACCGGACCATCTAGTGAAAGGGTTAGTTTTGGATTTGGAAAGGGGGGGGGGTGTTTAGAGTGGCTTACTTCAAACCGATGAAATCTCCTGGGTGTGCCATATCGATGGAGGCGAGCATACCCTTCCTCCAGGTTTCAACTTCGGCAGCGGTCTCTGCAGCAGTAGGCGCCTTGCCGCCAAGCACCTCGAGGGTGAATTCAAGGATGACGCCATCGTAGCCCAACTTGGTGCGAGCAAGTTCGGTGCTGCGGGCAACTTCAGCTCGGGTCTCGCCGGCACAGAACTGAGCGTAGAAGGTGGATTTGAGGATCTTGGAGAGGATGGGGTTCTTGTCGACGTTCATGAGCACGGACTGGGAGTCGAGCATGCGACGGAGGATGTTGAAGAGAGCATCAAGGAGGATGGGCGACGAGGAGAGGGAAGTGATGAGGTAGGTGCGGAGGACGCTGGAGAGGGGGAGGCGTGCCAGGACTGAAGCACGCTTGGTGATGTTATGGGCATATTGCTTTTCTTCCTTGGTGAGTTCCTGGGCAACGTCGGTGGCCGAGGAGAGTGGCGCGGCGGTGTTTTGGCTCGAGGGGCTGGAATGCACAGAGCGCTGGGTGAGGTATGCCAGCCGCCTCTGGTGAGCCAGGTTCTGCCTGAGCAGGCTCTCAACGAGCTGGAGTTGTTGTGTTCGCTTTACCATAGCCATTGCTGCTGCTGCTGGTGGGATCGTCGCTGGGATGTGGACAAGGTGGCGTGGATGTGGATGTACGGAAGGCGGCGATAGTGGTGGATGATGCTCCGGAGACTCTGCAAATCGAATTGAGAATACTGTTTGGGAGCAATTCAGCAGTGGATTGTCGGGCGATGAGGAGGATGCAGGGTGGCTCTTTTCCCTTATATATCGATCACTGGTGTGCTTTTTTTCTTGCTGGCGTAGTTCCAAGGTTGCTTTTTTGGTTCTGCTCCCCACATGTCGTTCAATGAATGGGGCTCGGCTACTGTCGGCTGCATCATGCGTGCTGGCCCAAGCTTCTTATCTTCGCGGGGAATTGGCAAACCAAATCACTCTGCGCCCAGGGCCTGGCCAATCGATGCGATCGTGACGCTTGCGACCCCCTGCGCTGCGCCTGCCAGCTGGGTACCCAGTGGGGGTTTGTCGACAATACAACGCCCAAAGCGTCGTTGATGCTCCCTGACGCCAAAGGGACTTCTCTCGTGCTCGGACACTGCGGAGTACATGTGCACGTGAGTGCCTCCATGATCGTGAGGGGCAAGGTGGCAGGTGACTGTCCGGCGAATATGCTGACCAATCACAAGCATTCCTCCCTTGATGTCGTCGTGGCTACCTCATGGGGTAATGGTGATGGCGCGTTGAAATGACTACGGACTGTGTTTCATCCCGATTGTCCCCTTCCATGTCTCGCCTCACTGTGTGCATGCTGATAGTGCTTCTCCCAACACCGACACCGACCTCCATCGAACCATCAGGCAGTATCAAGTACAGACACGGCCAGGCCCAGGCAGGAGATACCTCCTAGGACTGCGGCGTGCCGACACAAGACGTCTGTCGACGTTGGAGCTGGCATCCTTGCAATCCCCGCCATTGCGATACACAGCTGCAGAATGCCGCCAGCCTTGTCCCAGTCAACACCAGCCATTGGCACTACCATAGTATCCGCTCGCCATAAGCCGAGCGTACCCTAGCGCCGAATGCTTAAAGAGGGCGGTCGTTGCTCCCTGGAGTAGTTATGGCCATGGCCAATTTCCTCTATAAGACGGCTTAAGGCCCCAGTTTAACGGTATAGGCCCTTCCGATCATCGGTCGAATTACGTGGGAGAAATCTCGACTGCCCATTTGCTTGCGAGAAAGCTTATCGGTCACTCGCGCCATGGTTCACGTAAGGTGCCAAAAGCGCTCTCTAGTCTAGGTAGGTACAACGCTGGACGTGATCACTGATGGAGCAGAAAAATATTTTTTTTTCTTTCGCTGCCGGCGTTACCTTTGGAATATTCTTTTGCTGCGGATAAGAAGAGAAGAGGAGCGTCTGGTCACCTCAGCTTTGCAGAGCTAAATGCGGCTGCTGTAACCTTTTGGGCTTCCGCTTGTTCTGGGCTCAGCGGTACAGCCCTGCATGCTTCCCATCCGGGCATCCACTCCTCGTCTCCCGTCGGCCTTCTTCTCTTCTCGGCCATGCGCCAACAATCAAGCTCATTCATCCGCGCCGCCAATTTATCTCCGAGATCCCAAGCATCCGTATCGGATATCCAGCTCAACAGATCACACAATCAACCCCCAAAAAAGAGGGCTTATTCACCCCTTCTCAACATCCTGCCGAACCATCCCCGAATCTCTGTTTCCGTGCCGGCCGTTAGTCACCCAATCAGTCATATTTGTACCGTTATCCAGATGTCACATGTTCTTACCTGAAAACCATCGCTGCATAAGGCCATCGTTATCTTCTCCTTCTCCTTCTTCTTCCTTTTTCGTTGCCTCTAATAGCCGCTCCTCTTGAATGGCGAGGATAGATTTCTTCTTTTGAAGTTTCCTAGGTTTCCTCTCATTTTCCTTTTCAGGCATCTTGGGGAGTGCCGTCAGCCCCATGCTCATTTCTCTCTCCATGTCTTTTCTTCGGTCGTTTCAATCTTCTCTTGTTCGTGTCCACGTTTTGAGAAGTGATTCAAGATTTGAACTCAGGTGAGATGCGGTGCTGTAGGTTCGATGCTATATGAAGAGAATTGGGTGAGCGGGCTTCGAAATGGCGTTCTGAAGGTCAAAAATGGCAAAGGATATCACCTTCTCAAGAAATCGCCTTTAAAGTGTTGTGGAGTAAAGTGATGGTTTGGAGTTTGTTGGGCGTTGAGCAAACTTGTTAAACTCACCGAACTAGAAGTCGATGAAGTGAAGAACGTGGAACCGCATCTACACCCCTAAACACCGCACAAACATCACGACTTCCTATCACCTATCACGAAGTCACGCGGCATTGGCTTACTAACTCGTAGTACGGAATTTCGCATTATAAAATCTCCTCGGGGAACGGCTTCCAAAGATTTCTTTCCCACACACATTATCTGGGATCGTAGGCATCGGAAGGAGCTAAACAACTTAAAAGGTGGAAAAATCTTTTGACCACACATCTAAATTTCATGATTTGGAAGACAATTCATGACGATGGTCGGGGCTTGGGTTCTGGCGTGGTTGGCTCGGAATAACAACCTAAGATAATGATCATAGAGCTCGGGGCGGTGTCAACAACAGTGCAAATCGTGGAGCTTAGGAACCTAAAACAAGAACCTTACCAATGAATGTCCAGTGTGGTGCAGTTGGCGGAAATAAGTACAATGACCTTGGAAACGATAGAGAAGTTGCCGCTAAAGAACTAGACTAAATGGACCGTCCGGCCACTGGGGAGATCGAAGGTGCCATGAACGCCAACGATGGCCAGACCGACACCATCAACTACAATTCCGATGGCGTTATGATCGAGCTGGTCGTCCTCGAGCAAGTTGCTACCGTATTTGTTGCAAATCGTTGTTTCGTTCATTTCTACCTGTATCGCCAACCCAATGGCAGGGCCGGACGAAACATTGTTGGCTGGTTATATGTATGGTTGATGAAGATAATCATCACTGACTGACACTGATACTAGGCACCGATATTCCAGTGCAATACTGAAGAAGATCATCACCAAATTCAACACAACGCCACCGTGGCATGAGTAGCACCATGAAATCGCCAATCCCAAACCTCCCCGCTCCCCACTCACTCCACTCCCATATGATAGCAACCATATCGGTTTTTTCCCGCTCCCAAGTTCCTAGCACATTGAGACATTCCATTCTTCTTCTTGCAGCTCATAGAGGGAATAGATAGCCGTGTGGAAAAACGACACACATCGAAGGGCCTCGTCTAGTTCATCTACCAAACCCTGCGTATTAATGATGGATCGAAAGAAACCATCATAGTGCGAATATCACCCCATAGAGCCAGCACCCACCCATGGTCTCTTTTTCGGTGGTTCCTTTTTAAACTAACACAGAACAACCACCATGAGCCCAACGAGAATCATGCAGCCGTATCCACTCATGGGACCCTGGCTTCAAGCACGCTAAATCTGGGTCATGGGGAATTGGTCGTGCTGTTTGTGTCGTTGGCTTTGCATTCACCGTCTTCTTTTATCTTTTCATTGTAATCTAGAAAGACATCCGGTATCGATTGTAGAACAGCCAACCAAGACATAGCGGCATCTACGTCCTTTTCCGTCTGAGGATTCTTTCGAAGACAAGACGCATCGTATCCCTTCCATCGCCAGGGCCGCAAGTACGAAGATGTTCACATCGCGTCTCCATAGTCGCTTATCACACATGAATACAAATGCGATGACGAATCAAATCTCAAACATGAGGTCTTGGAAGGGATTTCGTGCTCACGACCATCAAATCCAAAGTTCGCCATACCCAATCTAAACCGTCTTTTAGATGCTCCAGAGCACGCATAGAAGAGCTTTTCTGCTGCTTTGTTCCCATGAATTCGAACTTCCAACGTATCTTAGAATCACCCATGTGTCGCAGAAGTCGTAGAGAGTGGATTTTTTTTAAGTCAGTGGTGCTTTAGGAATGTGGGAAGTGGGTTTTTATATTTGAGGAGAGGGTAGGGTAGGTCACGAGGGTATGGCGAGGGCACGTGAGCGGTGTGGGGAGTTTCCCAGGTATAAAATCCCCCGTGGAGTGGGAACGAAGTTTCTTTCTTTCTTTTTTTCTCTACACTTTTTGGAGGCACGGGTTTCCAGTTTTTGGGTTTTTGGACTTCTGATGTCTGGGGGATCTATCTTGAGCGGATAGCCTCGTATGGGGTGGTGGGGACTGGACTGGGCTGGGCTGGGTTTCATGACCACCATCGAAACGTACCCATGGCGTGGTTGGGGTTTGTGGGTTTATGGGTTTGTACAAGACTTGTGATGCTATATCTTATGCTTTTGTTTGGACATCTTTGTTCCGTGGTCATGGCGTCGTATGAGCAAAGTATCCTTCATCAAATCATATGGTTCTTGGCGGCGGTGTGGGTGGCATCGTGCTGCGAATTTCAAGCATGAAGTATGATTCATTCTACTCTTGTGGCCTCATGGTTTGTGGTTCTTGGGGATCAAAAGTCAGAGGACAAGGTGCATATTCTTGCTGAGAATGAATGAATCCTCCACACACATGCGGTGTTACTACCATGTCAGTGTCGGAGGATGGCGTATGTTGGTTTTGACGCAGATAATTACCATTAAGTAATGGTGAAGATAATCATGAATATAAGATGATGGTATCAATCATGCTCCCCTTATCGTAAGCCGCCTCACATATCGCCACAACATCAGCATCTCCATTGAACACCCACTGTTCATGCATCAGGAGTCTCTTGCGCACAAGGCAGCATATCCCTGAACAGTACCCGAAAGTTTTCTCTCCATGGATTCAAACCGACTATCCATACGATCTTTTAGCTTCTACATTACTTCACTGACAAGCACTCCATCAAATCCTTCTGGTACCATGGATTTAGAAACGGGGGGAGCCGCCACATAATATAGGCGTATAGTTGTCCTTGATCCAAGTTATCTCCATGAAGGGGCGACGAAGCACATGTATTCGGCGGGAATGATTGTTTATGCTGGCTCACTCGCACCATGATTGTCTTCTCTTCTATTGCTCTTGAAGTGGAGTTCTTGTACGAGGTGACACCAACAGCAGCAAACATCGTCATCCATGTCATACCCTTAGCTATTCCCACACATAGGGGGTCCTCATCATCGTCGAGCAAAACGGCCTCTATCCCATGCGCTTTCTCTGCATTCTTCTTGGCTCCCAGATGCCAAACAATACATGCCCCTGACCATATTCCTCTTCCATAGGTGCTGGTGCTGAAGGTGTAGAGATACCCCCAAGATTTCTCCAAGACATCGTCGCTGTCGCTGTCTCTGTAGCGGCCCGACATGTCGTATTTCGATGTCTATGAAAGGTGTTCAGAGGGTCATGCCCCATTGCATCGTCATCTTTGATCCATATCCCCACGGCATACATATGCATAATCCACAAACTCAACCCATCATCTCCATTGCCGAATCCGAAGAAGTCATCAAATTCGACCTCAACTCTGTATTGAACTCCGCACTTTCACATGGATCCTCTTGACCGCTATCGTGATGTATCCTATTTTAAGTGTAGTGAGGAGAAAAGAAGAAGGAATGGGGGCTGGGAGAGAGGGATTTTATACTCGAGGTGATCATAGGTATGTGGGTGATTAGGCGGTGAAGAGAAAGAGGAATGACTAAGCGGAGACGGGGAAGGGGTATATAAATCTCTCTTCTCCAACCTTCATTCCTTCTTCTCCTCACTACATGCAAGACTTGGAAAATTTGGACACATTCATTACACTCTTTCAAATCAAGCAATGAGCATCCATGTCTTATGTCTTATACCATGGTTCTTGACACTCAAAAAAGAGGTTGAGGCGTTGTGGGATTTGGCACCATTCTACAAACACGACCATCACCACAATGAAATGATTTGTCTGATACATATAAGATAGTGAGGGCATGTTTCCTCTTCAGAAATATCAAAGTTTCTCCACCAGTTCCATGTGCTTCGCGCTTGGTAACCTTCGTGATAGCCAGAACTGGAAATAACTCTGGGTGTTCATGTTGCGGAATGGAGATTTATGGGCTGAGGCATACACACTAAAAGCGGGCATGTCCACATCCTGGCGATGTTGATGTACATGTGCTTTGTGGGAGTGAGAGTTTCTATGATGCGGCGATGGCATCCTCATAGAGCTCGAGAAGACTTATTTTAATGAAGAGACAGTGTTGGTAGGTCTGGGATTTGCCATCATCATTATATGATGATGATGTTCTCCAGTATTCCAAGGTGATTCAAATCATCACCAACAAAACGTACAAGGTCAAACATACCATCGGTCACTCTCATTCTTCGATTCAGCAGCGTTACCACCTACACATTGATGATGATTCGGTAGTCTCTGATTTTGAACCGAGAAAATACTGCATCAAGAACAGCCCCATACTTTGCCAGTGTTGTGGGTTAGAATACCATTGCGAGGAGTAGACGTCAATTTCAATTCTCGAACCCTCCCGGACTATTTGTCGAGGATGATCTTTGAACCCATAGTTCACCGCAGCGTACAATATTGAAAGAGTCGCTTTTTGTGTAGTGGAGTAAAAGGTTTAGCTAGGAGGATGTAAGGAATTTATATGTGAGAAGGATCCTTGTGACAGTGTGGTTAATGAGGCTATGTATACCAAACACGGACTTCTCTTACGTGAGCTAAATGTGCGCTCGTCCACTGTGCAGACAAGGACATAAGATCCGGTATGATTTGATGTTTCTTCCCTCAGCATCAGCTCTCCATGATGATGATCAGCACCATATACCAGTTCCATCATTCTTAAAGTCGATAATCTTCATTATCATTTCTCATACACATACCTGTTGACGATTCCCTTGACACTCTCAGGCACGAGATTATTCATATTCTCGGTGATTGGGCGTTCGAGATCATATAGTCGAGGATGGAGCCAGGTTCGATGAGCTACTTTCATCTTGATCTCAACACATGTCCATGTCATCGATGTTATTCTCAATAGCCAATATCTCCTCAACACCTGCATAATAACTTCCATCAAGAATCTCACATGGGGCCATTTCGAGGAGGAAGGGTAGAGCGAATGAGGACGAAAGTCGAGCACAGAGAGAGAGGGAGAGAGATGGCTCAGGTGTGTTGCTAGCGTTACTGGCGCATGCAACACCTCTGAATTAAAAGTTCGTCATCGGCTTATATTGTGGGGTACTGGCCATGCGTTCCAGACTTTTTCTTTGATGTTCCCATAGTAATCTCATAGTCCCTTAATAGTATCACAGTCATGTAGTTTCTTCGGCTCAAGTTGCTGGTACTAGACAATGAAACTGTCGGTGCAGAAAAGGAAGGTAGGTTGATGGGACTGGGGGATTTTATAGGTGTTTGGGGGTTCGGGATCATGTGATAGTTAGACCTTGATGACGTGGAGGTTACCAAGTGATCACTGTTTTCTTTTCGTTTCTAGGGGATTTCTTCTTATGCGGGTGCTTCACTAGTTTCGTTTAGAGAAGCATTCACTTCCGTACTTGTTTCTTTTGATGCTGAGAGATTGCGGTGTTGGTATTGGTAGATATGGTGCTAGGTTATAAACAGTGAGTGGCTTAGCAACGCTTGAAAATGTCTCCCTAAACTAGAAGAATTATTTTAGTGTTGATTCGTCGTCCATCTGAACCTTTATAAGTCATAGGTCAACGATATGAAAGTAGAAGAATTATAATGTGGAATTGATTTACTATACCGGAAGCAGGTCAAACAACCCCCGTGTGCGTTATGCGATCTATGAAAGACTTGTATCAAAGTGTGGCCCCATTAGCCCATCATAGCCCTCCTCGAAGCCCCTGAAAACTGCAGTCTTTCATTACCGACTACACCATTCAGAACATCTCCGATACCATCAACCTGTCCATCGCCGCCTTGTATTACATTCGAGAATGAATCCGCCATGAGCTGAACCCCCGATACGAAATCCTGTTCATCAAATTCGCAATGTCCACCATTCGGGGTGTTATCAACAGTCTGTAGAGCATTGATCTCATCGGCCTGTAATCCAGCCCCTGCAGCCAATTTCTCGTACGCCGAGATCGCTTGTGGAATCGTTTGTTGCAGTTGTTGAAGTTCCTGCTGTGTAGACTGGAAATGAATCGTCGTGGTAGGCATGACGTTCTCAGCATCTACAAAGTCGACCTGAGGAGCCATAGCTCCACAATTCAGCAAGACCCCCGTACCAGGGAAATTCGTCATGTGTTGTGGCATGAAGAAGCCAGAGAGGAGCAAGCTACCTCCACTCACGCCGGTGAAGAAGACTTGGCTTTGGTTGAACGATACTATGTTCGGCAGCTCTTGTGTGATGAAGTCGTTCACCGCTTGAGAATGCTCCACGCCATCGGTCCTTTGGAGCCCGGATCCTCCTCCCCAGAATAGGTTTGGGTCTGGGGCGAGAAGCGCTACGCCCATGAGGTTTTGCTGGACGGCTTGATTGGGGAAGTCGAAGAAGGATTGGCCGCCGTCGCCGTGGAGGAGTACGTTGATTCCCATTGTACCGTCTGCGGTATCGGCCGCTGCTCCGTTAACGCCGGATCCTGCGAGGAATTGATCTGCGGGTGCAGAGACTTTGAATCGGATGGGGAGACCACTGGGTAGGTGTTAGCTTGGATGATTCAATTGTGTGGTCTATTCGCATACTTGACGTTGACGGTATCGTCTAGAATCGTAGAGCCATCTGTAGCCTTCGAAACTCCCTGAGGGACTCTAGCTGCCTGTTGCTGGGCAGTCTGCCTATTACCACGCTGAGGAAGCGCTGCCGCGAGAGCAGAAAAAGAGAGAGAAACAAGAATCGAAGATCCACGCATGATGCAGTCCGGCCGGCAATTGATTTGGAAATTAGATAAATGAAGGCGATAACGAAACGAAATATAAATATATGTATATATTTACAAAAGCGGACCGGCCGAAGAGAAGGAGAGGAAAGGTAAGTCAGACTAAAGTGAATGTCAAGAGAAAAAACAAACAGCAAGACAAAGAAAGGTCATTCCAATGGTGCGTATCACCTGCCAAAGAAGCATTCTACCCAAGTAGCTTTAGATCAAACCGTTGGAAGCGCAGACCAAACAGCCAAGAAGGCGAAAGCGCTGAGAAGTCTTCATATTTGAGCTTGTTACCGAGACGCATTGTTCTCTCGTTGGTCGACGTGGTTTCATGATGGGATCGATGGAGCAGGAGGTGTCTGAAGGGTGGTGTTTTGAGGAGGTGTTTGAGCTTCGCGAGGCTTGGCGTGAGGCTGGATCCATCGTCTTCACCGTTTGACGTGCAGACAATAATAGGAATCCAATACAGACAGGAATTTGGAAAGGGCACCGGGAGCCCGTCTCCCTTGTTGCTTGGTAGGAAGCTTGAGTCTGGAAAAGCTGTGGCACAAAGTAGCCGTGGAAAATACTTGTACTACTTGTACTACGATTGATGCAGATCGAATCCTGGTTTGAACCGATGCTTGATTCGGTTAGGAAATGTCTGTTGTGAATATTACACGTAGGGCCACAAGCTTAACTACTGCACGACTTGGATGCATGTTGCGGATCTCAATTAGGTACCCTATTCAGTGCACACAGCTATAGTGCTATCTACGTTATCGCCCACGTCAGCAACCTTAACGATTATGGAATCCAGAGTGAATGATTCTCTTCCATCCATTGATCCAGACCTATATCCGCAATATAACTGGAAGGTAAGAATTAGTCAAGACCAAGCATGGATGACTACCCCGGTCCTTCAAGCCGTTGATGATCCACGAGACCCTACCTAAGGAACATGCCCCCGCTTCAGCTCAAGCCACAACCTGCACAGCGGGGTTTCCCCAGCTGGTAAATGGCATTACTATCTACTTACCAAAAACACTTACATCCTAACTGAGGAATCCTCGATTTTGAATCCGCTGAATCAGTTGAAGGCGGTTCAATTCCCGTTGCTCTGCGAAGTATATATTTGGTCACGACCCTGTTTTATCCCTCTCCATAGTGGCACTCCAGAAAAGCACGAAGGAACCATTTCCCGTACCCACCTGCCAAAAATTGTTCGTTATGTCGACTCCTCAGCAGAATGCGGAGAAGTCTTATGACTATATTATTTGCGGGTGCGTTATCCAGCATTGACCAATTAAATGCTCTGATTTCATTAGCTTCATATTCAGATCTATACTCTCATCATATCTTATCTCATCTCAGTCTTCATTGCTTAAAAGCATATTCTGATATAGTTAACTAACCTTTCAATAGAGGAGGAACTTCGGGCTGCGTCATTGCAGGCCGCCTCGCCGAAGACCTCAATGC
The DNA here is from genome assembly GCA_000467735.1 of Rhytidhysteron rufulum CBS 306.38. NCBI lineage: Eukaryota > Fungi > Ascomycota > Dothideomycetes > Hysteriales > Hysteriaceae > Rhytidhysteron > Rhytidhysteron rufulum. The sequence goes on along the minus strand of AJFL01000825.1, from coordinate 10,470 downwards.
CACAGTTCTAGTCCTCGAAGCCGGCCAGGACAGCGCCGACCTCGAGAACGTCCACATGGCCGGAGGGTAAGTCAACTTCCCCAAAAGTATATCCATCATACTAACTTTATATAGATGGTCTCAAAACTTCGACGCTCCTACTGATTGGAACATCGTCACTGAGCCAATGCCTAGTGTGGATAACCGACAAGTCAAATGTAGTCGAGGGAGGTTTCTCGGCGGGTCTAGTGGTGTGAATGGGACTTTGTGTATTCGAGGTACTAAGCAAGATTATGATGATTGGGGGCTTGAAGGATGGAGTGGTGAAGAGATGTTCCGGTGTATGAAGAAGGTATTTTCTGATTTACCACCTATCGCGTTCGTAATTGAAACTAATAACATTCCATAGGCCGAAACATTTCATGGCAAAGACTGGTTTACCCCCGGCACCGACTACCATGGAACTGATGGACCTTTACACACCGAACCCCATGACCTCGCTCCTATCTCCAATCTGGTCAAGGAGTCCCTGATCGAGCAGGGTTTCCCATACCATCAAGACATGTTCACAACTGGCGAGACGTCAAACGGATGCGGTGATGTTGTACGTACCGTGTACCAGGGTGTTCGCACCATGGCAGCAGATTTCATAACCAAAGGGTACCGACGAGACAACATCACTATCAAGACGGACGTGACAGTGGACCGCGTAATCCTTGAGTCCAAATCCGGAGAGCTTACAGCAACAGGCGTCCTAACCATTTCCAAAGAAGGCGAGCAACGCATTTATCATGCTAATAAAGAAGTCATCATCAGCGGAGGCGCATACTGTAGTCCAACAATTCTCCTCCGTTCAGGCATCGGCCCCAAAGAAGAACTAAAGAAACATAACATCCCCGTGCAAATCGATCTCCCAGGCGTTGGAAAGAACCTTCAGGACCACACCGTAAGCCCTGTCTCGAATCTCCTCTCCATGAGTCCTAACTAATCGAAATTTCTAGCTGGTCTTCACCTTCTACGAAGTCTCCGAACCAAACCTAACAAACGACCACCTAGCCTACCACGCCAACGCAGCCCAAACAACCTACCAACTCTACAAAGACAAAAAAACCGGTCTCCTATCCACCTTCCCCTTCGGCATCTTCGCCTACGCACGTCTCGACTCCCGTCTCGCCGATTCCTCCCTCTGGAACAGCGCTCCACGCACCCCAGGCCGTGACCCCATGGGCCTCAGCCCCTCCCAACCAAACGTCGAGTTCTGGAATACAGAGTTATACGGCGGCCCGAAACAGTATGTTGATTTCCCCACGGATGGGAAGAGTGCGTTTGCGGGGTGTGTGGTTTTGATGAATCAGCGGTCACGGGGGAGTGTCAAGTTGGCTTCTAGTGATGCGTCCAAAAACCCGGTTGTTGATCATGCTTATTTGGCTGATCCGTTGGATTTACTTGTTTTAACTGAAGGAGTTCGGATGTTTAATGAGGTCGTTGTAAAGGGGAGTGCGACGAAGAAGGTGATTAAGGGATCTTGGCCTAGTGGGTTGACTCACCATGAGTATACTACTAGAGAGGATTGGGTTCCGTGGGTGAAGAAGAATGCTACTACTTGTAAGTTGGTTCTTCTCTTTCTCTTTTTTTTTCTGCTTCCTTTCTTTCTCCTCTCTTGATCCCTGACCTTGACCCTAGACTAACAATCACAGGCTACCACGCTTCAGGAACCTGCAAAATGGGTGCTACCACCGACCCCCTCGCCGTCCTCGACAACCGCCTCCGCGTCCGTGGAGTAAAGAACCTACGTGTTGCAGACACGAGCGTTGTACCGACGGTGAACAACGGACATACGCAGATGCTAGCGTATGGTGTTGGGGAAAGGGCCGCTGAGCTAATCAGGGAGGATGCTAAAAAATAAGCGTAAGAGTATGGGTAAGAATGGGATTGTAAATGATGTAGATGTGAATATGGGTTTGTTGTATCTAAAATGCGATGTCTGTTGTTATATATACGAACCATTTAACCTCATGGGATGAGGAATGTATCAAAAATATAACGTCGTCTAATTCTGACTCGTCGCTTTCTTAGCTTCCATGCTTTCGAATCGTCGTATAGCCCTTAGATTCTCCCTTGCTTGTTTCCGAGTTAAACCTTTAGATTTCTCGTCTGAATCTTCGGTTTCGTCTGTTGCTTTTCCCTTTTTATCTTCCCTCTTTGTCACCATACCAATAAGTGATCCTAAGCCCCCTAGGACAACTAATCCCACGACTATCAGGTCGAAAATATGTACTCCCCACCACAAATGTTGAATCCCCAAGCTACAATGATTAAACTCCATCTTCCATTCCCCACGCTCACCGATAGAGGGGTCGAACCATGCGGATAGCAGTCCAGCGTATCCCGCATACTCACCCATCATAGCTCGAAGCGTGATTTCACGTATATGCGGAGGATATGAGGTTGTTGATTCGGGGAAAAGAAGGGAGGATGGTGGGTGTGTGGAGCCGTGGATGCCGAGGCGGGTAGCTTGCCATGAAGCTTCTGGTTCCGCTGTAGGAGGGTCCTCCTCGCGTTTTACTTCTGGGCTTGAGTCTAGGGTATCTGTGTCGGATGTAGGGGACGTAGATGGAGACGGCGCAGGAGATGCGGGCCTGGATAGATAGTGTAGGATATCGCAACCCTCATGATCGTGTCCATTCACCACTATACCCGGTCGTCCCAAGCCACCTCCAGGTCCATCCTTATTCGCACTGAAACCATATATACCCTCCAATATTGCTTTGCTGGCATGATCGCTAAGATGGTTCTGCTCTTTCACGCCACCATTGTTATAGAAGGTGAAGAAGGGCGCGTCAACACAAACACCAGCTTCTTTGTATAGAGGAATATGCGTGAGGAGGATAGTCGACACGGTTCGATCTTCCACAGGGCGCGACCGGGAGATTATCGTGTTCAGGAAGGAGTAGGTTTGGGATTGGAGATCGGAGGATTGAGCGTTAGTATCGAGGTTCATCGAGTTGAGGATGACAATGCGGAGAGCGGGAGGGTAGATTTCTTCGGAAGCGGCAGCTCCGGTACCCAATTTCGAGGCCGTAGAGTTTTCTGGAAGCGTGAAGACGACCTCCCAATTCACCTTACCAAAAACGGTTTCGAATCGTCGAACCCGAGGTTCGTTCAAATCTCCTGCATACCCAACATCATGGTTTCCAGCGATATTAATGATTCGATTACTCCAAGCACGGTCTTGACCCAATACCTCAACCCAAGGACCATTATTGTCGCCGTCGCCGTCGCCGTCCCCATCCACACCTCTCATAATCGCTTCTGGAACCTTCTCCGCCCCCCCAAAAACCGTATTCCAAAACCTCTCCCCTCTCTTCAAAAACTCCCCATCACTAACCCATTGACTACCCAACAAATCCCCCAAGACCGAAACATGCGTAGGTTCCGTCCACCACCGAAGTGTCCGATAAATATGCGCGAGATAGTAATCATTCCCCCAAAGATCCAATTCTTTTCGCTTCGTCTTCAAAAACTTGGGTATTTCGTGCTTGCATAATTCGTCAAGGGGTTCGTGAACGAGCGTCAGTCGTGAGCTCCATTTTATGTCGCGAGCGAGGAGCGAGGAGGAGAGCTTGGTTAGAGAGGGGAATATGGGATCGGAGGGATCAGGCAGGCTTGAATCTCCTTCGAGTTGTGGGTCGCCTAGAGCGAGAAGTCTGAAGGGCGCGGTGGTAGGTAAGCGGTGTTGGTTTGCGGTGTTGTCACCAGACGGCGTTGGCGTGGGAAAAGCGCAGCCATGGAAGAAGGGATAGAAGTAGAGCCATGTGGTTGCAGCAATGGCAATAGCAAGAAGGATGAGGTTGATGCGGTGGAGGAAGTGAAAGAAGGTCATTTATGCATTGTTAGCGTGGAAAGAGTTATGGTGGTGAATATCTCAATTTGTTTTGTTGTTCAAGCCTGTCGGAGTTAAGGGGATGTCAAACTAATCCTAATTCGGAGAGTATCATATGGAACCTTCAAAGATTCATATCACATTCGAGAAGCACCATTACTAATCCCTGAAGATAGAGATACTTAGATAATACATTTTCATACCGTGTCGTGTGCTGTGCCTAACGGCTTCCCGGGCGCCGTCTACGCTCTACGCAGAATCCATTTTGACATATTCAAATACTCAATTAACTTGTCGCTGACCAAGGACCATTAAGAGAACTGTTTTAATCGCAAAATCAGCCCAGCAAATCATCAAATGCGCTGCCGGAAGGCTTCTGTCCGGCGCCTGTCTGAGTAGCTGGAGTTGAGCCAGTCGAGGGAGCCCCCCAAATTCCAGCGCTTGCCTTTTGCTTCGCCATATCTGCCATGGTGACCTTCTGAGTTGGCGTGCTTGTCTTCTTGGGTGCAGTCCCCGAAAGCAAGGAAGCGAACGCATCTCCGCCTGCAGCCTTTGGAGCAGCTGAACCTGGTTTGGCGCTTTGGGGAGAGAGGACACTCGGGGTGGTATTCGCCGATGAAGCCTGGTTTGGGGCGATAGGTACGGAGGTAAAATAATTCGGACCGGCTGCTTGGTAGCCCGCCGGTTTGTATGGCTGGGCTTGTTGAACCGGTGGTGGAGAGAATGCGGAGGCAGCCGATGTCGGGGTTGCTGTCTTGTTTCCACCCGGTGGGGGAGAGATCGAGGCGAATAGGTCATTCAAGTTCGCATTCTGAGCACCAGATTGAGGTTGAGGAGCTGCAAATTGGGTGGACGAGGTAATGGTGGATGTAGAAGCTGGAGGGGGAATGTTGGCTGCAGTTTTGGCAGAAGCCGCCGATTGTGCTGGTGCGGCAGACTGGAAGTCATCGAAGTCATCATCGTCTCCCCCGAGGTCTAAGGCTGCTGGTTGTTTCCCGCTCGAGCTGGATGCTGCTGCGGGAGCTGGTGCTGGGTCATCGAAGGAGAAGAGGTCGACTTCGGGCGCCTTTGGCTTAGGAGGTTCAGGCTTCTTCGCCTCCCTTCTTGTGGTGCTGGATGTAGGTGTCGTCTCCTTTCGTCGACTTTGGGCAGGTGCCGCTCCCTCGTCGTATTCATCGTATTCTTCGAACCGATCTCGACGAGCTTGCGAGTCCGAGAAACCAGACTGGTTACCTCCAAACCCTCCACCGTCTCCATAAACTTCCCCTCTGTAACCTCCGTAACCACCCTCATCACTTCCGAAACCTCCAAATCTACTTCCACTACCGGAGGAGAAGCCCCCGCCTAAACCAGCACCACCCTCCACACCGCCATATTTACTTCGGTTCGCCCGTGCCTTCTTCCTCTCTGATCTTATGCGGTCAACGTCGCTGAGGAGTTCTGCCAACTCCTTTGCCCGATTCCGAACATTGATTCCCTGATCTTTGCCATTTTGATCGATGAAATGGAACTGTCGGAGCATTTTGAGAAGAGAAAGGTGGGAGCGCGCGTCGTCGATGACTCGTTCGGAACCGTTCTTGATTAGGAATTCGAGGAGTTGCAGTGCCTAAGGCAGTCAGTATGGTGCGTCTGGCGGAGACATGAGGATTTCAACCTTGTAGATCTGCCTCCACTCTTCTGCGGCCTTTTCTGTGAATCGCTTGTATATCATAGGCATGATCTCGTTCAGAAGTTGGCTGTCCAAGTTAGCAATTGTTCCATGAATACAGCGGATACCGTGCTACTGACTAGTTGAATGTTCCATTCGCGATTTCTTGCATCAGGGTTGACGAAGCACCTGGGAGGAAATTAGCTTGAGCTGAGTATGCCTGGATATCATAGGCTTACCCCAAGGCTCATTATTGGTCGCTTCTCGGACCTTGGCCTCCATCTCGGTATAATTCATGACGGCTGTGAAAGCGCGTTAGAGTTTCGTATTTCAACAGCCTTGCTCCCTGAATGCTCACCATTTTGGACCTTGCGCACACCAGCCTTGATGTCGTAGAGTGTGAGGTTGCTCACTTGATCCTTGAGACTTGAGAAATCCATGGCGAAGGGACCGTGAGGGTAGTCGCAAGCAGTGGGAGTGGCGGCGTTGGATAGTGTATTGGCGACGATGCTTTGAGATGCCAGTTGGACGTGCAACGCCGAGGCTTGCCAAGAGCATGCACGTGACCTTTAATATTCGCACTCTTCCAAGGTTCCAAGGTTCACCAGCTTTCCCCCAATTGATGTAACTTATCATGCTCTCTTCCTCATAATACTAACATTGCGTACACACGTTTTTGCGTTTACTTTTCTTCCCGGTGTAATGCCTCATTGTTGAAGGCATTAGCTCCGGAGCATCTTACATCTTGCCACGTCGAAGAGCTCAATGGGGACCTGCATGCCTCTATCATAAATGCATGTATAGCTTTTGCCAGGAACAAAGCTACGCTCTTAACGGAGCGTAGTATTACATTGGTATCGGTTGCATTATTGGTTTTGCGAATACCAAGGACGGTGCATCTGCGATCAGCGTCCAAGCAAGGAGCTCCCCCCGTGGGCTCGACTAAACGGTATTCTAACATAGTCAGATGGAAGCTAGGGCCACGGAGCTCGAATTTCTTGGGAGAATCTTTCCTTCTCCTGCCTGTGTTTCCATCACCATCCATCGTCCGAGGAGGATCCTTCATCGTTATACATCAATTGTATTATAGACTGGCTCGCGAGTGTCCATACTCCCTTGTATCTAGGTACGGCCCCATTGTCCTTGACGGACACGTTCTACACCTTGAGAGTCGAGTCGGGATATTGACCTATTCACGCAGCCACGCAGCCATTGCCCGTCCCCTCTGTTGTACAAGACAGCTAATCTTTCCAGGTTTTCAGTCGGTGAGTTGCCCTGCCACGGCCCCACAATGACGATTTCTCTTTGATGACCGCTGCATGTCCATCATGCAACAATTGGGATGGACGGCCAGAAGAGTGGAAGCTCGTCTTGGCGCCGCTGACATAATTCACCTTCTTCGATGCCCCCAGCGCTAATAGAAAAAGAAGGACCCCACCATGCCCCTCTTCACGCCTTCTTCCATCACCAAGTTTCGACTTGCTACCACTTCTTCTCTCCGCAACCCATCACACTTTCGAGCCTTCCATCCATCAGCATCCGTCATGACTATCAAGACTTACTTCGATCTTACCTGGACCGGCCCTGAGGTCAAGGTTGACGAGGCGGGCAATGTCACCAGCGTCGGCGAGGTGAAGGGTAAGCTGCCATTGATTCCTTTTACTCTCCCCCAGCTACCCATGGCGATCATCGCCCTTCATCACCCGCATCATTGCCGTGTCCGCTGCTCCCCAGGCTCGCAATTGCTAACGTTGGCACTTCTCGACAGACCAGTCCGGCCGCATCAACTTCGAGCTTTGGGACGACGTTGTTCCCAAGACGGCCGAGAACTTCCGTGCTCTCTGCACCGGCGAGAAAGGCTTCGGCTACAAGGGCTCCAAGTTCCACCGTGTCATCCCCCAATTCATGCTTCAGGGTGGTGACTTCACCCGTGGCAACGTAAGTCTTGCTTCCCCATGCAGCCCAGCCAGCTGAAGCGGCGGGTGCTTCAGTCAGAAGGACCGGCAACTAACCAGTCAATCGATAGGGCACCGGTGGAAAGTCCATCTACGGCGAGAAGTTCCCTGACGAGAACTTCAAGAAGAGGCACGACACGCCTTTCCTCCTGTCCATGGCTAACGCAGGCCCCAACACGTAAGTCATCAGGCCACGCAAGCCGTCACGCAAGTACTGACTCGATTTTTACAGCAACGGATCTCAATTCTTCATCACCACCGTTGTGACCTCATGGCTCGACAACAAGCACGTCGTCTTCGGCACCGTGCCAGAAGGTGATACTGAGTCCAAGCGCGTCGTCAAGGCCATTGAGGCTTGCGGCAGCAACACCGGTTCCATCAAGTACAAGAACCCACCCACCATCATCGATGCTGGTCAGGCTTAGATGAGGGGCGTAGGTAACGGGGAGATGGTTTGATTTTTGGTACACGATTTCACGATCCTCACGAGGGCATTATGCAGCCGGCGATCTGCAGGCAAAAGTTATGACAGATCGGTAGAAATCAACTGCAATCAATATCTACTACCACCAATGCGTCGTGCTTGATTGACTTGTTGTGACGAGGCCAGAGCTGACGGCCAAATGCAGTGAATTGACATTACTGACAGCAACCTGACGGGAGCCCAGCCCAGGAGGAGGGGCATGGAGGGGGCGCAGCAGCAGCTCAGTTCCGGGGGGGCAATGGAGGGGCAAAGGCAAATTTTCGTCAAGGAGGGGCAGGCAAGCAGTGGCAGGCACTGGCAGGCACTCAACAAGATTACCCCGCACTACGTGTTGCTCAGCTCAGCTCAGGTAGGTAGCATGGCGGCAGGTAGCCACGCACAACACGCACAATAATAACGCTACTTAGCTATGCCGAAGCCCGTCTGGCCGGCGGACAAGCTGTCGACCCCCATCGACCCCCCATCGATTCCCCACCTGCAGCGGATCAGGGCGGCCGTGGTTGGGCGGTATTCTTGGTACATTCATATACATCCATACACCTCCCAGGGTTGAGCACGTCTTCCAAGGTTGCGCCGATGATTCTAGAGCTGCACTAGGGCATATCTCGGATCGCAGGGCGGGCAGGGCGGGCAGGCCTGGCCGCAACCAATATACCGCAGGGCGCGCGGCGGGCAGGCGGGGTGGTAAGCTCGAAACAATACCCTCAGATTCCATCGTGACTAACAAGCTAGCTAGGTTCGCCCGTGCTCCCCAATGATAACCTATCCGATAACAATCCACATACTGACTCGACGCTTTTCTTCTCTTTTTTCTTTCTTCTTCCTATGCTGACTCCTTCTCTCCCATTGCACCATTCGAGATTCCAATCTCGCCATCTGCGTTTCCAATCCTCTATAACTGAATTGATAGAGCTCTCTGTAGCTCCGTTAATCGACCTCCAATCCAATTGCCCTTGACAGCTGCCAGAATGGCGCCCTCTGAGCACGTCTACTCGCCTGCAACCCTAGGCATTCACGGTGACGACCGCCTCAACACCCTCCCAGACGTTGCTCCAGCAATCCACCCGTCCACCACTTTCCGCTATCCACGAAGCCCCGAACACCTCAATCCGGTCCCCAAAGATACGAACGAGTTCCTCGACCAGGAGACTCCGCTAGTCTACTCACGCCTGGCAAGCTCTAACAGCAACCGCCTCGAAGTCCTCCTCACCCCCCTCATCTATCCCGGCACCACGGACTCAGAGTCCAGAGCTCTCAGTAACAATGTCATAAGCTATAGCAGTGGGCTGAGCGCCTTCCACGCTATCCTTGTGAATGTCGTCCCCAAGGTTGTTGCTATATCTGGTGGCTACCACGGCTGCCACGGTGTCATTGGTCTGCACGAAAAGATGCACGGCCTCAAAACCGTAGACCTTCACGCTTCAGAAGAAGAGTGGGATAAGATTGGGTTAGGGAAAGGCGACCTTGTACATCTAGAGACGCCTATAAACCCACTTGGCGAGGCCTTCAACATTGCACACTATGCTGAGCGTGCCCACAAACGCGGAGCTCTTCTATCTGTAGATTCTACATTCGGTCCACCAGGCCTACAAAACCCATTTGCGTGGGGCGCGGACATTGTCATGCATAGTGGGACCAAGTACATCGGCGGACACTCAGATATGCTCTGTGGAATCCTCGCCACATCACGGACACCCGAGGGAGCCCAACGAGCAAAGACACTGCGCGCGGAGAGAATATATCTGGGCGGTGTGCTTGGAAGCTTGGAATCCTGGCTGGGCGTACGGAGTCTACGAACACTGGAACTACGTGTGCAACGCCAGAGCAAGAATGCCACGGAGCTAGTTCGATGGTTAAATGCCCAACTCACAGCCGGTCCAGAGAAGAAAGACGCTGACCCCAATGCCCCGAGTAATCTCATCCCGAAGGTTTTGAAATCAATCACTCATGCCTCGCTGCAAGAAAAGGATCAAGAATGGCTCTCCAAACAAATGCCCCACGGTTATGGCCCCGTCTTCAGCATCTACCTCCACTCACCCGTACACGCACGCCTCCTACCATCCAAGCTTAACCTATTCCACCACGCGACCTCGCTAGGTGGTGTAGAAAGCTTGATTGAGTGGCGCAGGATGAGTGATAATGGCGTTGATGAACGGTTACTCAGAATTAGCATCGGGGTTGAGAACTGGGAGGATCTGAGGGATGATTTAATACATGGGTTTAAGAAGTTGGTTGACTTGGGGGATGTAGCTAGTTTCGAAGGTGTGAAATGGGGTGGTGGGTATGAGGAGGGCGAAGAGGGTGAGGAGGATGACGTTTAATTGAGTTTTACGCAGTTAGCTTTAGCTTCGATGTCTATAGTTTTGGAGACTTGGAGTTGGGAATAGAAATGTAGATATGGGATCTTACCTAGATGCTTTATGTGTTAGTTGTGTATATCTGAATCGGATGTGGAGTTGATTTATTACTTATTTGTGTATGGTTTGAATTGAAAGATTTGGCCCTTGTGAATTTCGCTAAA